>OZ025889.1:3696398-3786398 GCA_964019415.1 Ianthella basta | reverse complement strand
GAGGCCCGAAGCATCATAGCTAGCCACTCCAGTGCTCAGGAATCGACTGGTGCCGGTACAGGCATGCAGTACGGCCGCCACTGGAGACGCCATTGTGTGCTTCCTCAATAGCACTGAATACACACGAAGCCGTAGGGATACGTATTTTAACGCCGTTATCAAATAACTTCGGTGAAACCCTTCCTAATCTTCCACCAGTGTGAATGCGCGGGTATTCTTCGGGATACTATACAACAGAATAGGCTAATCACTGTGGCGAGATAGTCCACAGAGAGTATACGTGATGATGACCTCTTATGGCTGGCATTGAATTCTCATGACGAGAAGGTGCACACACATAATTGTGCAGGCACATGCAGTTAATAGAATTTATCAAGACAAAGTCACCCTGTTATGTGTTGCTCCTTTGATGTTTATTCTGGAGACCCTATGCAATACATCTCTACTCCTATCTCCATAGGTGCTCCCAGCTTCATGGCCACACTGTCATCTTCTCCACAAGGAAAGATTTCTTCAGCCGTTCTCTCCACTTGCTCAAGCATGGTTAGAAGACAAGAGAAGTTAGGTTGGCCATTGTAGCTAAGTGGTTGTGTTTGGGAATATATATCCTTGTTAAGTTTTGATGGGCAAATTAGAATTCATTCAATCATTCAATTAACGATTTTCACAATTATGCAGTCCTGAGTCTACTACAGTCACGCACCACATGCAAATGGGCTGATAACCAACCAAACACGAAACCTCTCTTACAAATCTGAGCAAGCAGTAGGGGGCACACTGCATGGGTATATTACACAACAGAGGTTTCTATAAGTACACAGATATACCCCATATACCCATCACACAGCTGCAGCTAGCTATAGCATGCATGAATCAATACAAGCTCAGGAGGTGCTGATTGCAACACAGTGTAGCAAGAAACTGCCAAAGTAGTCTCTTAATTCACTGGTTTCAATAATTCTATTATATTATTTATGCTTTTTGATTATCTCTCCCTCTCTATGCTATATATCTATCATATAGACTATCAGATAGTGTTAACCAGATTGGTTGCATCCTATATAGCCACATGGTCAGATGTTCAGTGGTCAAAATTTCAAAAGCTCTCAGCTGCTTGTGCATTCCTCTTCAACCTCTTGCCTCTTCCAATACTTTGTGAAAGTACAGTAACTCTTGAACAATAGTGCACCATATGACACACCCAACAGTTAATCAAATGACAATATCACGTTATACTAAGTAATATGATTATACGTCATTGCAACCCAATTGAATCATAAGCCTCCCAGATTGCCTGTCCTGCGTCCATGCAGCTATAGCCTTTTGGTGTTTCCCATCATGTCTGATGGCCAATTTTAACTGCAGCTTTCAGCTGACTTCCAATTGCAACAATTGCTTGCCTACCACAGCCAATGACACTTGAACTTTATACTCTATGCATCAACTTCAAACTGATGAAGTAATAAAGCCTAAGGAACTGAAGCCAGCTAGGTACGTGCGTACAACAGCAGAAAGGGAAGTGAATGCTGCAGCTTACTTTAACATACAATAATGTAAGCATCTCAGTTACATAATATAGTACAAACGTCACTGGACAGGTCCTAAATGCAAATGCATGCATGATAATGTTGTTATGCTTTCTGGTGGAGGAGCTCTGCAATATTGTGAGACACCTCACTACCGTAGCCCTTCTCCACCGATTGCAACACAGTGAACCAGGTCCTGGGCAGGGCCCCGTAGCCCTGTTCTCCAGCAAGCCAGCATCTGAACATCTCACGGCAGTGCTCATTATTGCTCCCATTAGGTGTCGTTATTGCATGTAAGGTGTAGTCCTCAATGTTCAGCTGCAAGCCAATGCTGACCCATCTGCCAGCCACACGCAAAACCACCTTTTCATTCAGTTCTCTCAAGGTCGGCCTTTGATCCAGGAAGAAATGGCAATGGGGTGCTGCATGCAGTGAAAACAGTAGAATGTGCACATCTTTAACTTACTATAATGCATGTATAGACAAGCAACATGCATACATGTAATGCATACACACAACATTATGCAAGCAGTTAGGATGAACGCACACAAAATGCATTTAGAGGAACATTGGGCAGTGGTAGAGGGGGGCACGCAGGGGGGGGGGGGGGGGGGGGGGGGCTTGACTCCCCCACCACCACTACCACCATCACCACTTTGAAGCTCAACCCCATACTAAAGTATGGGCTGAGCTGAGCAATCCACCAACCTTGTTTGGGACACTGAATTTGCATGCTGCGGCAACAGCCATCTCCAACATGGGCTGATGCACTCTTTCTAAAACCGTCTACAATTTGAGATAGTATATAATTTTTAGTCCATGGCATCAATATAATATAATTATAGAGGAGATGTAATTTAAACCTGACTACTTTATAGCCTCACAAATAGCCCAATCTGTCATCATATTAAAATTATTATCCACCAGGTAGTCAATTTATATTTTACCTTTGGGGTAAGTACAACTAGCACTGTTACACTAATAATATTCATTATAATAATGTAATAAAATACAATAATAGATTAACCACAATAATAATACCACATGTACAGACACATGTTCATTATAATTGCTAGAAATAATAAAAATGTGATGAGTATGCACCATGCAGTGTTTATACTTTGCAAGCTGACAACAACCAATGTAAAATTGTAAGGATGTAGGGATGGCATAAAAAGGACAGAAACAAGTAAAGGCTGTTACACAGTGGAGCATTAACCATGCTCCCTACGTGCAAGAATGTTGCACCGTATAGTCCTACATCCTTGAATGTAGGGACGATGGTTAATGCTCCACTGTGTAACAATTTTTGTAGAAAATTTTTATTATTTCTAGTTTCTGTACTTTTTTATAGTGGACAGCTAAGCTGAAGCAACACACTTAGTCTCAGCCATAGGGCATTGTTGCAGGCATTATATCTCATTTCTGTAATCCTGAAGTTCAAGGTGTGGGCTAGCACCTAGGTTCCGCGCTAACCCAGCGAGAAACGGCGACCGGAAGCCAACCGTGGCTGGGAAATGCACGCACGACCGCAAAAGTCCTTCGAACGGTGCGCAAGCTAACTGCTGCAGCTACAAACAATGGCATCAGTCACTCCGGTTTCGTCCGGTTTAATTACGTAATTTGAAAATGGCGTCCGTCCCGCTTGGCCAAGCAACACGACAGGAGTCGTGGCAAGCGCTGTCTTCCGCACTAACTCGCGCCGCCTTCTAACCTACAAAGGAATGCAGCCAGCCAAAAATGGTGCAATATGGTTCGATAAATATTGTCCTGGTCCCTCTGGTTCGTGCGCTACGGCTGTCAAGGAAGAAGAAGAAGACGACGAAACGTGAGGAATGTCGAGGGCGCTATCTACGTGTAGGCGTACCTTCGCTGGGAAGAAAGGTTATATATGTGCACTATTCAGTCCCCGCTTCGTCACGGTAAGCTTCGTTTGCCGGTTTTCGGCCTTATTCAGGAGTAGCGCGACTTTTCGTTTGTATTACAGCATACAAACAACCACTGCCATCCCTACATAGACAGCACTACCGTGCTGTCTGATATATGTAATGAATACATACTACTGTAACAGCTTACATAGCTATACATGACAAGGTATAGGGCATGTTGCTAATACTCCATGACCGGAGCCAACAAACCTGCATTTGGTGCAATGTTCCCAACCGAGGATTCATATTGCTGCATGTGTTTGCACTTGCCCGTGTATACTACTCTCGCTCTTCTCCATAAGACTGCAAGGATTACTGCAAGAATTACTACTGCTACAGCGGCAAACAGTAGTAGGCAGGCTAGCACCCCTGTGACCCATGCATAAGGCCAGGAACAATCTAGTGCAGATTTTGTTGTTTCTGGTGATTTTGGAGGTGAAGCGAGCTGTTCTTCCCAACCAGCTGCAAGACAAAGCAGACAACACAAGTAAACATCACCAATAGCTAGAATTTCAATGATCATTTACTTAATATAATGGAAAGCAAGTCCTTTATATTTGCTGCTCCCTTTTTCCAAATTCCTACATCTTTTCCTTCCATTTAGCACTGAATGTGACAGTTGATTTACTGGCAGTTCTGTATGCTACACGACTCCCATAAAAGCATCAATCCAACATTCCAAATGCCATATTATGATCATGTAGTTTACGACACCCAATTGAAAGCACATGCATATATTTGAGCATGAGGTGTTGGTCAAACTCACGAGAAGGAATGAATGAACCTGGAAGAAAGGCAATGAAGGGACTTTCAAAATTGCTCCCTGTGTAAATAATGGGCAGGGCATCTTCATACCTCTGCAGAAGACGAGGTATATAAAGGCCAATGTGGTCTCCTCTCTTTACAGTCCTTGGTGGATTAAACTCCACTGATAAAGTTAGAATGGTGTTTTTTTGAAATACAATGCACTGTCCTTCGCAGCCATGAGTGACTAATCCAAGATTGAATAATTCGCTCTCTTTCACTTTCTCACTCAAATTTTGCCGAACTATAATGCAATTAAGTGTGTTACCAGTACATTCTCTGTGATGCCCACCAGATGACAGCAGTAGTTCCACCCAAGGTAACTTCTCCCAAACATTGTTAACAGCAGCGGTATAAAACAGTACAAACTTCAGCCTTTGGACGCTGCCATCACATAGGAACTTCACATTGGGAAATAAATGTAGTCCAGGCGGAAGTACTTTGTAGAGCAAGACATCAGAGGTTGTAACATTGCTTGGGAGGGAACGGATGTTTGCAAAGCCTTGCAGACAGTCCGAAGCATCTACAAAGTGGGAAGACATTATCAGTATAATACAATTTGTGCCCAATATTAGCTATATATGTATGTAGCCATTAACACATTGAAAAGGAGGACTGGAACTGTGTGGCCCATGCCACTAAACTCGATATGAACCCGAGTCCAGTATTCAGCTATTCTGTGCAGATATGCATGCATATAGGCTTACCTGGAACTGGCTCTGCACTTCCATTCAAAGTGTGAACATACACCAATGTGGTCAGTAACAAATGGCTGTACTTTCGCATATTGGCCTTCTCAAAATTTCAGCGCTGCGGCTAGGCTCGTGAGTGGGAGCTATAGCTAGCTTTCAACTTGACACAAAGTGTGGAAACTATAAGGCTGTGGGACCCTCTCCGTCAATGGGACTTATAAAATTGAACCATTGAATGACTCGATTCCTACTGTGGACTTTTGACACCTGACCCAAACATCCTCCTCTACAAGCTGGTTTATCCCCCAGGGGATCATACCACTCACAACTGAATGGCATAATATAATTATAGAGCCTTTGTAAGGTAGAACTGGTATTGAGAAGAATTTGAATGAAACATGTACACATGCACGCATACACGCACGCACGCACGCACACACACACACCACGCACACACACACACACACGAGTACACACTCACACATTCATTTTAAACAATTATTCAAAAACAGTTAAAATTACACAATATAGGAGTGCAATTGTGTTACATTGAAAAAGGAAGCTGCTTAATCTGGCTCCAATTCAATGTTTATGAAACCATGTATATTTGCTAAAGTGTAGAGACACAGTATATATATGTATTTGCTTGCACTGTATATATGCATGCCTTCCAAGGGTATGAATGTGACCATTCTTTGAAGAGGCCATTCTTATTCTACTTTTAAGCAACATCTGTCCACTGTGACTATATACACAGTGTGAACCAGTAGTGGGGAAACAATGGAACTAAGGGAGGGCCAGGCTGCTCCTTTGATATTTCTTCTGGAGTTCCTTGTACATCTCTGCTCCTTCTTCCAAAGGTGCTCCCAGCTTCATGGCCACACTGTCATCTCCACCACTATGACAGATTTCTTCAAAAGCTTTCTCCACCTTCTCAAGTCTATTTATTAGACTATCGAAGTCAGGACGATCTTGATGGGAGGGTGTCCTGAGTATGGGTGGAGATAAACAGGAAGTATAGAACAGCCAACTCTGCAAAGTACAAACATTATAGTCAGACATGCATGCAGTTGTACCCTAGGTGTTTGGCTTTTAGCCTATACTGTAACAATGAAAACAGTTTCTCATAGTTTTGATCAGATTTTGATTGAGAAATGGTGGAATCTGCACCAAGTAATGAAATTCCAGCTTCACTATTAAACTCATTCACCCACAACATGTACATACGTACATAGTTTCCAGCTTACTATATAACCCCTATCCACACAACTTCCAAGACTTCACTTAGGAGATAGTGCATAACTTCGCAAGTAGTTCAATTTGCTGTAAAGACGGCTCAAAGCTGTTGTCCTTGCATGCCGTTTTCCATGACGCAATTATGTCTTATTGGGACTTCAGTGCATCATTGGGACTGAATGGGTTAAATGGCATTGTGAATACAGGGTAAGCCCCAGGCCAATCGCCACAATTAACCCAGTCAACACAATAAATCACAATTACCATGTCCATTCCTTTGCTGCACATAAAATCACATTGTGGAAATTGTGTGAATACAGAGCAGTGGAGTCCCGTTTGTGATTACAACTGATGTCGCCTACCACAATAGTGAGTACCACACTGTGACAGACAGACAGAAGTCGACAGTTACATTTAAAGTCTTACATCACCATTCTCACTCACCAGCAATCCACCATTACTTCATACACCTCTCTGGGACAGCCAGGAGGGGGAGGCTGACAGTAGGCTGACCTTAGAGCTTCCAGGATCTGCAGAGAGTGTTGGAGACCTTGTGGAGTTGAAACAATCAATTGTCATGTATAAGTATTAGTTCAGAAGCAACATACATACGGTATGTGTGTATATATATATTCATACAAACTAGCCTAACACACACACACACACACACACACACACACACACACACACACACACACACACACACACACACACACACACACACACACACACACACACACACACACACACACACACACACACACACACACACACACACACACACACACACACACACACACACACACACACACACACACACACACACACACACACACACACACACACACACACACACACACACACACACACACACACACACACACACACACACACACACACACACACACACACACACACACACACACACACACACACACACACACACACACACACACACACACACACACACACACACACACACACACACACACACACACACACACACACACACACACACACACACACACACACACACACACACACACACACACACACACACACACACACACACACACACACACACACACACACACACACACACACACACACACACACACACACACACACACACACACACACACACACACACACACACACACACACACACACACACACACACACACACACACACACACACACACACACACACACACACACACACACACACACACACACACACACACACACACACACACACACACACACACACACACACACACACACACACACACACACACACACACACACACACACACACACACACACACACACACACACACACACACACACACACACACACACACACACACACACACACACACACACACACACACACACACACACACACACACACACACACACACACACACACACACACACACACACACACACACACACACACACACACACACACACACACACACACACACACACACACACACACACACACACACACACACACACACACACACACACACACACACACACACACACACACACACACACACACACACACACACACACACACACACACACACACACACACACACACACACACACACACACACACACACACACACACACACACACACACACACACACACACACACACACACACACACACACACACACACACACACACACACACACACACACACACACACACACACACACACACACACACACACACACACACACACACACACACACACACACACACACACACACACACACACACACACACACACACACACACACACACACACACACACACACACACACACACACACACACACACACACACACACACACACACACCACACACACACACACACACACACACACACACACACACACACACACACACACACACACACACACACACACACACACACACACACACACACACACACACACACACACACACACACACACACACACACACACACACACACACACACACACACACACACACACACACACACACACACACACACACACACACACACACACACACACACACACACACACACACACACACACACACACACACACACACACACACACACACACACACACACACACACACACACACACACACACACACACACACACACACACACACACACACACACACACACACACACACACACACACACACACACACACACACACACACACACACACACACACACACACACACACACACACACACACACACACACACACACACACACACACACACACACACACACACACACACACACACACACACACACACACACACACACACACACACACACACACACACACACACACACACACACACACACACACACACACACACACACACACACACACACACACACACACACACACACACACACACACACACACACACACACACACACACACACACACACACACACACACACACACACACACACACACACACACACACACACACACACACACACACACACACACACACACACACACACACACACACACACACACACACACACACACACACACACACACACACACACACACACACACACACACACACACACACACACACACACACACACACACACACACACACACACACACACACACACACACACACACACACACACACACACACACACACACACACACACACACACACACACACACACACACACACACACACACACACACACACACACACACACACACACACACACACACACACACACACACACACACACACACACACACACACACACACACACACACACACACACACACACACACACACACACACACACACACACACACACACACACACACACACACACACACACACACACACACACACACACACACACACACACACACACACACACACACACACACACACACACACACACACACACACACACACACACACACACACACACACACACACACACACACACACACACTTCTTCTTCTTCTGTTCTCCTTGTCCACTGGGGGACGTTGGGCAGGTTCCAGGCGTAAGCCTGGAACCTGTATTCGTAGCCAACTTCCTTTCCTTTCACAGGCGAGGGGGCTAGTCTCACGCTGGAATACCCTGGGCTGATGGGGGCTGCAGGGTGCCTGGCCGTCGATGGCCGTGTTGGTCACCCGTCCATCAGCCGAGCCGACAGGCCCAGGGGGTGCGGTGAACAGTTGGTGCCGCTGGCGGGGTCAAAGAACACACGGTTCGCTCGCTGAAGCTTCGTTGGTCGGCCACTGCTGCTGCGAAGCAGTACTCTCCACTGGCGGAGACCCGCGACGCTCACACTTCCAGTCGTCGGGAGCTCCATCCAGCAGAGTAAAACGTACCACGTCCGCGCGAACAGGGTGTTACTGTGGTCTCCTTCAGCGACCGCGTGGTCTCCTTGCCGCCATCTTGATGACGTCACACACACACACACACACACACACACACACACACACACACACACGTACATATGCATGTCTTGGTAATGGCCTATAGTTTGTTGAAGGATCTGAACAAGCACAATGCTGCAGGTTATGGTATTAATCTAGAACTTCTTTACTCGGCCCTATACCATAGTATAGCAAACATTTGTCCAGGTGACAGATATTAGATGATTTGTACACATATTACATTAGGGTAAACATGATCTATGGAGTGCTTCCAGCATATAGGGGCTTAAATACCTGCTTTCAAGTTAAGCAAGCAAGCAGCATATACTGCATAAAAATACACTGACAAAATTAGAGTGAAATATTTTTGAGTGGATATGGCAATTTGTTACTCAATTTAACCTCTAGTAAGAAACTGAACATATACGTACCTCTTCCACTGACAAGTCTTCAAATGGTTTGTGTCCCAGTGACCATATCTCATACATCACCATCCCATAGCTCCACACATCACTCTTTGTGGTGTACTTCCTGTACAAAATGGCTTCAGGAGCCGTCCAGCGTAATGGGATACGCCCTCCTTTAGTAGTGTAGTAGGCATTCTCACCAAGGTTCTGAGACATGCCAAAGTCAGTGATCTAAGTACATATATGAGGGAATGAAGCAAGCAACTACATGATAACAATGTAATATGGCACAGTGACTGCGAATACAACAATTGACCATGGGCAGAGACAGCAGCCAGAAAATAGTAGAAGCTAAGCTGAACGGGTGAGTGATGCCACGTACTGTGAGTGTCTAAGCTCATGGGCTACAATGTTGATATAAATAGATGTAGTACAAATGTCCATATTTTACTATTAGGAGGGAATCCAAACACCAAACATGAAGAATGACGACATTTCTGTTTCTGATGCAGACCAAGCGAGTTTCAGTAGAGAATGGTTTTGAAAAATTCTTAGCTAGCTTGATCACCATACATATATGCACATGCACTTGTACACACACACTATGAACAACAAATACCTTATGCACAACCACATGCAGAACACACACACACCTTGCAGTGCCACTCTTTGTCCAGCAGGATGTTCCTGGCAGCAAGATCACGATGGACAAAACACTTCTTTGAGAGGTAGCTCATCCCATCTGCTATCTCAAGACAGAACTGGAGCAGCTTCTTTGGGAGGTCAGGGTCTTTGGGAGAACTACACAAATAGCACAATAACTCTCACGATGTGAGTGTAAATGTGTCCATGCACTTAGTCAATATACACATAAGGATGGTGTCGATGTATGTGTTCTTACCAGTTGAATTCCTTAACATGATCACTGAGGTCTCCATTGGGCAGCAACTCCATCACCATCATTACCTGAGTAAACACATGCAATAGTACAATGAATACCCTGTCACAATCAATCCATTCTCAGCAAGTGTCTTCCTTTGTGGTGATAGTGCTATGCAATACAGTCGAACCTGTCTAAGATGGTCACTGTATTAGACAGCCACTCTCTAAAACAGCCAGCCTCCCTGGCCCCAAATATAGCACTAAAACATTGCAGTCTGCCTCTGTAGAGCAGCCACCTCTCTATAAAGGTTACTTAGAACTGGCCCATAGATGGTTGCCTTAGACAGGTTTCAGTGTACAAATGTGCCCCACCTTTGCATTGGCTATACGTATGGACTGCAAACACAAACACCACCGCCATGTATTTGCTAATGATGCACTTACTGGGTTGCCAAGGGTGACTATGCCACACAGTCTTGTCACCCTAGGGTGGTTGAACTGGCCCAAGATGGCTGCCTCCTGAAGCACTCTAATCCTGTTTTCATCAGAGTTCCCTTTGGGTACTTTGACTGCTACTTCCATGGGGTTCCCTTGTCCAGCCACCTTCCATAGACCTCTGTACACTTCACCAAATTCACCTTCTCCTAGCTTGTTCTCCAGACTGACCAGTTTGTCTACAATTTCTGGAAACTGTTTTTCTTTCAGTTGCTCATAAATGCCTTTTTCTGTATCTACAGGACACCAGTAAGTACTTTCTCGGTGTTGAGTAACCTGAATGTGGTAGAAAGACAGGCGAAAGTGTTTATGCCAGCCACTTACAGAAAGAACTGCACTACAAAGTACATACACTATTGCCGCATACCTCTAGTACTAAATAGCATGTGTAAGTAGGGTACAAAAGGGTAAATTTGTACATAGAAGAATGGTACGTAAGATTTGTATGTATGGCTAGTCAGTGTAGTCAGTGTGGAAGGTATAGTTATGAATACTATGTGCAGGATGTGAAACACAGTTTACGCATAACATTTATCCATGCGAGCCTCGTGTAGTGACCTCAGAAGGTAGCTCAGGAAGAGGGCGAGCACTCAATACAGCATCAAATGTTTCTCCTACAACAGCATAGTCAGCATTGGTGGAATACTGAAGGTTGCATCCTGTAAGGTGAAGACGTATTACTACGTATATACCACTGCAACAGACACATCATTATTAGTTATATGCAAAAGAAAGGCTTAGCTTAAACCATGAAACCTGCCTAAGACAGCCACCTGTGGGCCAGTTATAACTGACCTATAGGGAAATGGCTGTCTTACAGAGATAGATTTCTATGTTTTAGTGCTGTGTGGGGCCAGAAAGGCTGGCTATGTAGGAGAGGTCTTGCACAGTGACCATCTTAGACAAATTTCACAGCATTGAAATTAGATTTGAAACACAATACATTATAGGAGTGCAGTATATGGTCGAGACTGCATCACATGTAACCCAATACACACACGTTCAAACTAGCTGCGTAGTACGTGTAATTGCTCATGCACTTATGGAAGGGTCAGTTGTTAGAAGTATGCCACTGCAACAGACAGGCTGGGCTATGTTGAAAGAGACTAATCACTGGATCTTATGCCGGCCAGCCTTCTACCACAGTATAGTGCTGCAGGACTTACAATGTACAGTATGCTCGAGACTCTGATTTAATGCATACTCGCAATCAGTCACACAATGCACATGAACTACCTGAATCAAGAGTACTCAAGTAGTATAAAACCATAAAGCAAAGTATAGAGGACAGCAACTGGAGAAAGTCAAAGTTGAGTGTAAATTATATATTATAAATTATACTTAATAATAATTCTCTTCTTGTGTAACACTAATTCTATTAGTGACATACACAAATGCTTGACAACTAACCTGTAGTGTCAGCCACATTCCCAACAGCACAGTCACTATGCAGGTTGTAAGTAAGCTTTGTGGTGTGCTTCCTTCTTCTCCACAAGATCACTATACTTGCTCCAAGAATTACTATTGTCACTGCTGCTATCAACAATATGCCAGCTATCACACCTGTTACTCCTGGTGACAGTATCAACATTTATATAATTTGTAGTACTTCACATATTAGATCATACTATAGTGCATTACCCCTCACTGTATACTACAGGTTACCTGCCATTCTATGTAACTATACTCAGAATAGAACCATCCTGAGACGGCAAATGTATATTTTAGCTATTGGACGTTTCACTGTTTAAGCGTTCACAACTTGTACCTACGAACTACCCAATGAGAATGGCTTTCTGTCAAATCCAGCTTCCTCAGAATAATCTAAAGTTATAAAGCCCTCTAATGCACCATAGTGTTTGTGCATGCGCACATGTGTGCGTGGGTGCGTATCAATATAAAAGTGGGTGTGTGAGAGGAGCTTTCCAATGTGAAATTAGCACATTAATACCACGTCAATCTTGATATTGGCAGGGATCTGAAATGACTGAATCTGGTTGTACAGTTTCATAATGTGACAATTGACAGAGACTGTGAGCACATTTGTAACATACAGAGGAGTATGTATTGTACTGTAGCAGGTTTGTGCTGTGGAGGCTAGCTATGTTTATTATGGTGACTAATGGAAATCCATGAATTCAACACGGAGTATATATATTGCGCAAAATGATCAATTGCGATCGACTAGAAACTGAGGCGTGCAGAGATGTTACAGTGCTATAGCATTTCTCCAATATATACTACAAGTTTGTTTGGGCCTCTATTCAAGAGATGCTATGTATACTGCGCACATTCATACCACTGCATTCAGTGAGCCCATAAACTTACACATACATACACTACTAAAATGTCTGAATATGCCGTTAATGACAGTAGTACTAGTAGAACTTGAAAAGGTATACATGGTTAATCACACATAAGCACATGCCCACACATACGTACTTGTATTCACACACCCATGCACACACACAACAAGCTATACATATGTACACACACACACAGTTGTAGCTTGTAACTTGCTACACCAGTACCAAGACTTGGCTACATGGGCCCCATGAATGGGGTAACCCAGCAGGGGGCAACAAGACTGGTGGCACTGTTGGCTGTGGAGACATCAGCCTTATCACTCTAGTCGCATGGCCTCCTTAGAGCTGTAGGGTTTCTCAACTATGGGCTTGCAAGACCCATGAGACGAGAGAGGTGGGATTCGGCCTTGAGTGACGGCAACAGGGTATCTGTCCTGGCCTCCTTGCTGTAGAATACCGCACTTACACTTGGAAACGTGTAGGTGAGCATAAGTTGCAGTACCCGTGCAAAACACAAGAAAGTGCGCCAGCACCTAACAGAGAATTACTCTAGTTTCTTACTTTCTCCAGTGGTTCGTGGCTCACAAATATGACTAGACTTGTAACCAAAGCAAAACCAAGTTTTCAACCTTCCGAATGCCACAACCATTGGCTACAGATCTGTTATCCTTTTGGGATACTTACATAGCTTCTACCAAAGACACAGCACATGCACACACACACTACACACACACACACACACACACACACACACACACACACACACACACACACACACACACACACACACACACACACACACACACACACACACACACACACACACACACACACACACACACACACACACACACACACACACACACTATTTCTAGTACATTTATTTCAGCATCACAACTCAGATGGATGTTTTCACACAGCAATTAAGGACCAATACGCATGTGCACAGATGCAGATACATAACCATCGAGTTATTTTCACTAAGCAAATCAGACTCACGAGAAGGAAGGAATGAACCTGGTGGGAGGGCAATAAATGGACTTTCGTAGTCTTCTCCCATGTAAATAACTGGTAGGGCATCTTCGTAACTCCGGTCAAGAGGAGGTATAACAAGACCAAGGTAGTCTCCTCTCTTCACAGTCCTCCGTGTTGTGAAATCCATTGAAACATTTAGGATAACATTCTCTGTTGGAATCTCTACACAGTTGTTACCGCATCCAAAACGGAGAAATTCTGTCTCCATCACAGTCTTTCTCAAGTTCTGCTCAATGGTAATACAATTAAGTGTGTCGCCAGAACACTCTCTGTAATTCGCACCAGACGACAGCAATAATTCCACCCATGGTACCGTCTCCCAACGTCTATTAACTGTGGTGGTATAAAACAGGCCAATGACCAGGCTTTGGACGCTGCCATCGCATAGGAACTTCACATTCGGAAAGAAGTGCAACCCGGAGGGAAGAACTTTGTAGAGCAAAGGGTTAGGGGTAGCATTGTGTAACTGGATCGACCCAATGTCGGCAAAACCTTGCAGGCAGCTTGAATCATCAGCTGCACAGAGAAGAAGACGTACGTGAGTTGTGAGTCGTATCCTAACTTTAATACACCAATTACTTCTGATATCATCGTTAACCCGCCATTATTACTACTACTCTGGCAGCGGAGAGAACCAGTACCGCGCCTCGAGCTGTCCTGTCCTTGTGTTCTACGTAACCCGCCCCAGGAGGCTATAGTGCTCCTGCCAGCTATGTTATAGGTAGCTTACCTTGTGCTGGTTCTGCGCTACCATTAATAACGTGAACAAACGCCAGAACAAACGGAAGAATAGCGTGAAACAATAACATTGCCCAGCGCAGACGGCTGCGACGGCCTTGACCTGACGCTTGGAGCAGAACGCGCGTCAAGGAATTACACGGAAGAAGAATCTTCCGGATTCAGTCGTGTCATTTGAATCGTCAATGCCTAGTATATAAAATTATACTAGGGCATACACTTGATCACAATAAGTTTCCTACCTCAGACTCTGACTATTGATACCATACTGTGACAACACCCACATACCACCACAGAGTAACAGCGCGTCACAGAAAAAGTTAATTGCGGTTAACCCTATTAGATGGCTTCCGATGATGTCAGAACCATAGGCAGCATGGGGAAGTGATACATGGTTGTGGTCCACACCAAATATGGCATGCAGCCAAAGCCATGCAAAGACTCATTAAAGACCAGGTGATCAGTCACTGAGTCAGTAGGAGGTGTATTGCGTTAAAACAGGACTGTGTAAAGCTTGTACATTGTGTAAACGTGTAGAGGCCAATTCAGATATTGCACAATAGCTGCAGCCTTAAGTATGAGTGAGATTGCCAGTTCATTTGTGACTAATTACAACAACAATAGTGATGATCTATGTACCATGGTTAATGTAAACGAAAAATGAAAATTGGCAGTGAACTGGACCATGGTCAAGGACCTCCAGACCTTTAGCTGACACTTTGGCAGCTGAACCACTGGTCACTGCCAACAGCCATTGGGTATGCTTTATTCAGAGTATCTGTTGAAACTCCCACACATGGGCACCTGCTAATCAGTGCACGGCTGTTGGCAGTGACCAGTGGTTCAGCTGCTAAAGGGTCGGATAAAGGTCTGGAGGTCATTGGTCCTGGTCCGGTTCACTGCCTTTTCCCCCTCCCCCTCTCTTTCCTATCGTGTAGTTCACAATGTTGTCTTTCTTTAACAATAGTTAATATAGTTTATGTTACATCAAAGAATATGAAGAATTAACTTCAATGAAACAACGATTTGAAAAGAATTGAAAAGGATGGTTAGAATGAATGAGTTATTATATTGGTCTATCTCGTGATGATAACCAATCTATATAGCCCCATCATCTATTCTGAGCCCATTCTTACACCTCAGTCTCGATCCTTAAGTGCACCTGTTGGTTGCCCTCAGGATGATGGTATAGCTTATATTGATTTCCTGTCTAATATAATGACCAGCCGTGATTGAGGTGGTGAGCTTACAGTGGTCTGCAGCTCTATCCTCAGTATATACAGAATCCGGCCAATTTTGAATCCCCTGCACCATTCATCGCTCTCCCATGCCACACACATCCTCACATCCACAACTATTCTATGATTCTGTAGCACCAACATCTTAGTTGCAAAACTGCATACCTTCTCACCACATGCACAGGACTCCTGCCACAACATCACTGCATTTCTATATAAAATATTACTCTCTTCCCATCTTTCAGTCTTGTACCTTCACAAATCACCACTTACGTACAGCATGCAATTGACTGCGTGGGCGTGTACATAATTTCTATAATTATGTTTATCCCTATCAGCAAATCCAGTGGCAAGCTAACAGCTGTATGCATGCTGTATGAAAAATTAGTTGCATTCTGAGTCAGTTGCATTAATTATATCACACAATCAAGATAACACTGGTTATATAACAATAATTATTTCTTCCTAGTATATCTGTATAATAAGTGTACAGATACAAAACTGAAGGCATGTAAGCACAACAATTATCGTGTTCATTTCAAACTTGAGCACAAGATGTACATGTTCTATTGTTTAATTGCTTCTATAATGTTTGTTCTGGAGTTCCTTGTACATCTCTGCACCTTCCTCCAAAGGTGCTCCCAGCTTCATGGCTACACTGTCATCTTCTCCCCAGTGAAAGATTTTTTTAGCCTCACTCTCCACCAATTCAAGTGTAGTCATAAGACAAGGAAAGTCAGGACGGTCATCAGTGGTTGGAGTCCTGGATTGAGTGAAGCAAAGAAGAAAAAAACTGTCCATTAAATATCTTTACAGGTACTAATGAGCTTCCTGTCTCATCTGTGCAACACGTGAGCATTAATTTACAGGGTTAATAATTCCCCGTTTATATTCTTCATTTATTCTGTATAATATTATATGATTTTCATCCTCAGTGGAGAAAGAGTCACACAGAAGTCAAAACATAAAATTATATAGGCATGCTCCCCAAACACATATGGTGGCATGTGCTGTGGGATTGGATATAATGGCAAACAACACATCACAACACCAACTCGAACAAGGGGACGAGAAATGGCACTACCGTGTAAACTCTAATTTTCACCGGTTGAAAAATTTTGTGAATCATTAATTTGCGATTATACTTTTGAGAATGGTCACCAAGTTGGTGATAATATTGGTATCATATGCAATGTATTTGAATACTGTGAGTATGAAGCACACAATATTCGTGTGAATGTATTTTTGCAAATGCTAACCACCTTGCAAAATTCACAAAAATAAAGTCTGGCGAAATTAAAGCTTGCACAGGATATACTCCAGGAATATAATAACATATGCTTAAGGGCAGCTGTAAAGCAAATACTTGTGTATTACATAAGATATTGTGATTGCACAATCCTGTATGGGATAGAGCCTAATGTATTTCATGTGCCCAGTCAAGTCTAAATGGGCTTCACTGTCACATCATACTGGGTGCACACGTACACCCGTTTTGTGGCATGAACACAGTAGGTGAGGTGAGCCACAGGCATACTAGCTGTATACAGTACACTCACTCACCAGCAATCCACCATTACTTCATACACCTCTCTGGGACAGCCAGGAGGGGGAGGCTGACAGTAGGCTGACCTTAGAGCTTCTAGGATCTGCAGAAGGCATCGTAAAGAGATGAGGGTCTTGCGACTTTGAAAGGTGCATGCACACATGTGTTGCTACTTCGGTTGTGTTATGCCCACTGAATTAAATCATGTAAAATCCAAGAGGTCCATTTATCCCATGGCCTACAGCTGAACAAATTTTCTGCTACATTAGATGACAGAAGTAAGCACTACTTCAACTCCTTCAATCCTTTCATGACTTGTACCCTTCCCATCAATTCTTACTCTTTATGTACAAGTGCTTGTAATGCCCGCTCCTATCATAGCCGAGATACCATACAACAACTGAACTTATAATACCACTATATGATGTATACAGCTGTAATAATAAGATTGATAGGTATACCTCCTATCTTGCTACTCTATTCATAAGGCACATGCCAATGAACACACCTCCTCCACTGAAAAGTCTTCAAATGGCCTGTGTCCCAGTGACCATATCTCATACATCACCATCCCATAGCTCCACACATCACTCTTTGTGGTGTACTTCCTGTACAAAATGGCCTCAGGAGCTGTCCAGCGTAGCGGGATGCGTCCTCCTTTAATAGTGTAGTAGGCATTCTCACCAAGGTTATGAGACATGCCAAAGTCAGTGATCTAAGTACATATATGAGAGAATGAAGAAGTAAACACATGACAGCATGAAATACTGATTAGTTGAGATCAACTGGCAAAACCATAGACACAGCCAAGCCATAATTCAGGTAACTGTGATGCCGTATCCTGAGGCAGCTGAGGTTTGTGGCATATGCTTTGGCACATTCAGAGTACGTTGCACTATGTCTTGCAAGACGCTAACCTCACATCATTGAATACTCACGCAAGCGCACTAACACATGTTCACGCATGCACACACGCATGCACATACACAAACATGTAGACTGATTCTTCCTTTGGATGAGCAATCACACCAGCCAATTCACTTCTTGATCCAACGTACATTGTTTTGCTCCTCACAGGCTTTATCATAAACTGACAATGGGCAAACTTTGCTATAATCATCCAAACGAAGAATCAGTCTATTATCAAACTCAGCTTGCCGCACAATTTTCACAACACACACACACACACACACACACACACACACACACACACACACACACACACACACACGAAGAATCTGTCCCAATCCAACCAGTGGGCCAAAATCAGCAACATTTACAAGGAATTTAGCCCCCTCTCTAACCACACTATTCTCTTTCATTGGCCACACACCCCTGTACACATAACTATGTCTCTGATTGGCTTAACACATGTACACATAATCCTAGAATTTGATTGGTCACACACAGTTACCCATAGCTATATACTTAAACTAGTCTCACACTGTACATTCTCAGTTTTGTACGCAGCTGACGAAGGCCTTTGGGCCGAAACGTCCTGCATTCATTTGTTGATTAATCTGCTACGTATTGCCCACAAACTATTCGCCTATGAAGAATTAGTCTATTAATATTATCAAACTCAGCTTGCCGCACAATTTACACACACACACACACACACACACACACACACACACACACACACACACACACACACACACACACACACACACACACACACACACACACACACACACACACACACACACACACACACCTTGCAGTGCCACTCTTTGTCCAGCAGGATGTTCCTGGCAGCAAGATCACGATGGACAAAACACTTCTTTGAGAGGTAGCTCATCCCATCTGCTATCTCAAGACAGAACTGGAGCAGCTTCTTTGGGAGATCAGGGTCTTTGGGAGAACTACACAAATAATAGCACAATGCCCCTTATGATGTGAGAGCATATCACTATGGCCACTTATGCAATTATTGCATACACATAAGGAAGGTCAATATATAATATTGTGAAGTTCAAGCACATCAATCTGCAGGCATATAACCTTACTAGTTGAGTTCCTTAACATAATCGCTGAGGTCTCCATTGGGCAGCAGCTCCATCACCATCATTACCTGAGAAAACGCAATAATAATAATATGATTATAAGTTTTACAATTTTTGTCTGTGTATGATCGAGTCAATTACAACATAACCGAGCTATCCTCTGTGGTACTATGCAGTACTGTTTATATGCCCCTTCCTAGAATAGTGAACTATTATTTGTTGTTATTGCTGCCCTCACCGGGTTGCCAAGAGTGACCATGCCACACAGTCTTGCCACCCTAGGGTGGTTGAACTGGCCCAAGATGGCTGCCTCCTGAAGCACTTTAATCCTGTTTTCATCAGAGTTCCCTTTGGGTACTTTGACTGCTACTTCCATGGGGTTCCCTTGTCCAGCCACCTTCCATAGACCTCTGTACACTTCACCAAATTCACCTTCTCCTAGCTTGTTCTCCAGACTGACCAGTTTGTCTACAAGGTTTAGAAACTTTTTCTGCTTCATCTGCTGATGAATACCTTCTTCAGTATCTGCGGGACACCAGTAAATATCTTCCTGTGCTTCAGTAACCTGAAAATGAATAAAGTTTTCATTAATTGGGTGAGCTAGTGTGAAGACAACCTATTAAAGATATTCTATAAAATATGCATGCATGTCAGATGAGTGCGAAAGATTCCGCATTGAGGAACTAACATACACAATACCTTGAGCAGTGTCAGTGATCAATAGAATTCAACGTACAGAGCTTTTTTAGTTTAGACAATAATTATAGATCAAATTCAATCATCACCTCTGAATCTGATGGTAGCTGAGGAAGAGGCCGGTCATTCAGTGCAATTACATCTCCTGCTACAGCATACTCTGCACTTTCAATGTAAGACGGGAGGCTGTCTCCTAGGTGACAAAGAAAAAAGAGCACAATGCATATGTGCACCCTGTTGCTATGGCAACAGACTACATGGTTAACAGTGGGGTACAGTATATTTTGGGTACATGCGTGGTTTCCTGACTGGTTCATGTATATACACCAAGAAGTGTTGAACAGAATGTAAATCAATTAGACAAGTTTTTATTAATTTCACAATTAGGATGGTCTATGTACTATGGTGACACGAATGAAAGACAAAGTTCAGAACTACACATGGTATAAGGAAAGAAGGGGAATTGATCAAGTATTTCGAGTTGAAAAAATCTTGGGGTGGCTGCCCCAATTCAAAATGCTTGCTCCCTTCGGTTGCTGCTCTGTCATTCACGATAGCCTTTAGGAAAGCATGCATGGCATTGTGTCATACACCACAGTGACCTCGGCACGCACACACACACACACACACACACACACACACACACACACACACACACACACACACACACACACACACACACACACACACACACACACACACACACACACACGCACACGCACACACACACATGGACACTTCTTCTTCTTTACTCCTTGTCTATCATGGACGTCGGGCAGGATCCATTTGCTCCACTTTGTCACAGATTGGGATAGGGCTGCCGACTTGGGTTGGTGTATTGCAGCTCTCCATTCACTTCTGTCCATCACCTTCTTGCCAGTTTGCAATTCTGGTTAGATCTCTGCTGATCAGATCTACCCATCGCAAA
Source organism: Ianthella basta (assembly GCA_964019415.1). Taxonomy (NCBI): domain Eukaryota; kingdom Metazoa; phylum Porifera; class Demospongiae; order Verongiida; family Ianthellidae; genus Ianthella; species Ianthella basta. Next base: position 3,764,473 of record OZ025889.1, on the reverse strand, counting down.
GATGTCCCTTCTGGCCTCCTGTTCTTTCCTCTTGGTCTGCATCTTAGAAGCTGCTTCTGTGGCCGATGGTCTGGCATTATCTGTAGGTGTCCAAACCACTGGAGCCTCTTCAGCCTTAGTTGTTCTTCTACTGGTAGCCCCCTAGTTTCTCTCCAATATGTCAGCGTTACGTCGCTTGTCCCACAGGGTCACTCCTACAATGTCCCGCAGGGATCTCATCTGGAAGGTCTTCAGTCTTCTGATGTTCTGTTGAGTTACTGGCCAGATCTCCGCACCGTAGAGGAGGACTGACACAACCATTGATTGAAACACACGCACTTTGGTTGTCTTGCTGAGGTTTCGACTCTTGAACACTTTCCATCTCCACATTCAGTAAACAGATGCTGCCTAAATTTAATTCTCCAGTCTGACTCCAACATCTCTCTCCACCCTGGCAGTCTGTTCCACCTCACTTCCAAGGTAGGAGTGCATGGTCGTTCAGTGTGATGGCTGGATGGTCCCCTGTCAGTTCTCCAATGCATGTTGAGTACCTTAGTCTTTTCTCCACTGATCTTCTTTACCCATCGAATGCAGGCTCTGTCCAATACATCTAGCATACACTGCAGTTACCATCTGGTCTCTGCAATGAGGGTCAGGTCATCTGCGTACTGGATGTTCTGGATGCAGGTGGTCAGTGGGGTCTTGTCCCTGTATGATAAGAACAACCTCCTGCTGGTGGTGTATTCAACCTGCAGGCCCCCTCCAGTCATCTCAATGGTCTCTGTCAAGATCCTGTCCATGAAGCAATTGAAAAGGAGAGGGGACAGCACACAGCCTTGTCTTACTCCAGTCTTCACCTCAAAGTCCTCTGATGTCCCGTCTGTGGTTCTCACACAGCACCATGTCCTGGTGTATAGCTCCTAAATGATGGTGATCAGCTGTTGGGGAACCCTGTAGTGCCTCAGCATGGCAAACAGGGCAGAGCGGTCCACCGAGTCATAGGCCTTAGTGAGATCCATGAAGCCAAGGTGTACAGGGGTCTGGTATTCAGTTGCTCTCTCTATGATCTGACGTGCTACCCAGATTTGATCGACTGTACCCCGTCCCTTCCTTAAGCCACACTGCGACTCCATGAGTTGAGGGTTAATGATGGTCTCCAGTCTGTCCAACAGCACAAGGGAGAGCACCTTCCCAGAACACTCAGCAGGGATATGCCGCGATAGTTGTCACATACCTTTCAGTCTTTCTTCTTGTGCAGAGTCACCAGAACAGCTTTCTTCCATTCACTTGGCACTTGCTTGGCCTTCTACACTTCTTGCAGTATCTCTAACAACCAGTCTATCATTGCATCTCCTCCATTCTTAAAAAAACTCTGCCACAATTTCATCCTCTCCTGCTGCCTTGCAATTCTGGAGCTTCCTCACTGCCTGTTCAACTTCTTCTTTGGTCACTTGCATTGTTTCTTACACACACACATGTACACACACAGGCTATCGAAATCTGCCACAGTAAGATACCGACAATGATCTCACCATCAGTCTTCACAGCGAACGCATATACGACGCCGTTCAGATTGCCTCAGTTCCTCACACTCTTCTTCCACCTTCGTTGTGCAAAAATCTTTGGAAACGTAGTGTCCTCATGCTGCTGTCATTCGTGAACTCCATGCTGACAATTAATCTATAGGCCTGGCGCAACCAAGCTTGTTAAGCGGGAAAACTAAGTGATTGCACAAATTTTGGAGGAAGAAATATTGGTGAATTGCTCTCAAAGCTGCCAATCCGCCAAAATAAATTCCCCGCCAAAATTTCAGGCCATACGGTATTCTGTGTAACTCTTACTGAAGTCAATTTCTCTTTCAATGTATATAATTTGTATAGTACTTGTATTATACATGTTTTAATACCTCACACTTCCTGTCTGTACCACATGTACATTTGAAGTAAACGCAAGAGCATGTTTGTGACCTATAAAAACTTTGGCTGCTATAGTCTGTAAATACTTCAGTGCAGTAACAACTAACCTGCAGTATCAGCCACATTCCCAACAGCAGGGTCTTTGTAAGCTGGCATTTCATCATCAACTCCTGGTGACCTCTGGCTATTAAGGGTGTGGGAAGCTGAATACGCTGGATTGCCCATTAATGCAACTGCATAGTTTAATCAAGAAATAGCAACAGTGTCATTAAAGATGGATTAAATGCCTTAAGGGAGTATACAACATCCATAGCATGTATGCGGAGAAGACAAATTGAACAACAAAGTCTTGTAGAGTAGACGGTAGTGTATCTGTACTCCGATCTAAAATATATAACAAAAGAATGGTGTGAAATATGTTAGCGTGTACATATCACAGCGATCATTAGTTTCTACTTTACTCCTGTCAGTGTACCAGGCAGTGGAGTGAAGTCCTCCGAGGCGGGCGCGGCCATTATCAAAGAAGATGCGGGGTGCTGTCTCGAAGCTGTCTCTGTGACCATCAACCAGAAGTGCTGTAGGAGTCTGTTCCACAATTAGTGGCGGAAAAGGACGCCCAGAGTTCGCTAAGACAACGTTTAGAAGCTGGTTTTGAAAGTCCCTCTTTCTCGCACACAGTCCACTTCCGGCCAAATGAAATGGTGAACAATATAAATTCCCTATACTCAATACTTCGCCCAATACATTCAATATAAATGTAAGCACTGGCATACCGTAGCTTCACGTATTATATATACAGTGCAAGTTGCAAAATACAAGCAGCATTTCTTAATTAGACCTTCTACACTAACATAATCTAATATAATATACTCTAATCTGGTATATTATAATATAATGTCTTAGGGACTTGGAGGCCCCCATCAGAATGTGCTAGGATGCCTAGACAGTCTGGGAGATTTTTGGAGTTTTGAATTAGACATAATTATTAATGATGAAATTAACAGTATTACTTAATTAACAACAAAATGGCCGAGATATGCAAAGGTGTAACGTATATTCAACCAGCTGTGTCCCACTTAGTTGAGATGGTATTTAAGCAGCTGGGCTTGCTTCACCATGAAATTTGGCGCACACGGTCAAGTGGCCCATCAATCTATGCTATTAGCATTATTACTTAGATAAGGACAAAATGCTAAGTTATGCAAGGTGTACCATATATTTAACCAACCTGATCCCACTTAATTATGAGTCTCCTTTCAGGAAGGAAACGTCTTCCACATGGTGCGTGCCAGGCCATAATATAATATAATATAACATCAGACGTCACGCTTGTGACATCTATTTAGGAATGTGCCTGGTTCAAAATAGCGTCTCCTATCTTAATGTGTTAGGGCTCTTCAGCAAAACTAGCCAAACAGCAGTGGCAAAGAACAATGAAAGGCCATGGATAGGCTTCTTTTGATGTATTGATGACGGCAGCGTACCCAAACGCAATCCGGAGTGCACGTAAGAGAAAAGCTTCATGGCTGTTCATACCTCATTTTGTCTTTTCATATTATTCTCCTTCCAACCGAATTTTTGTGTGCTCCTAGCGCACGACACAAGGCACTTATGGACCTAAGTCGTGTATGAGAAGTTACGTACAGACGTGAAGGACAAATGTCCAAGCACCGGCGACAATCTGATAAGTACAGCGTGTGCTGGAGTGGGCAGGGAATTTGTCCTCCCGGTGTATTAAAGATACCCTAATACCACCATTTTGTTGCGCTGGTATACCGCACGGTACACAGCAGCCACTTCATCTAAAGTGGCATAACTGCGCTCGATGCTCTGCATAATCTTCAGCTAGTTCAAGGAAGGGATATTAGTCAGCACTGGTATCCTCTGGATATGTAAAACTGTACAAACTAGTGTATAAAAAATTTTTTTGAATTAAAAGGAATTTATGAATGGCCAGCATAAACAGCATAGAAACAAACAACAGCAACTGAACTCCATGATGAACCACCATGAAGCCATATGACAAAATCTCAATTTGAAAACAAGAATTGTTACATGAGGAAGCCATACATCAAAGCAAGCTGCAGTGTGCTAATTTCGCATAGATCCCGTTGCCATGGTAACGTGCGTCTAAACGATGTTTCTAAACATCGTAGACACCCCGGGTGTTGTTTCGCGCCGTGGTCTATTTTGTCTAGCCATGTTCTAATTCGACGGGCGGCGTTCGCGCCTATGCTCTAAATGACGATTTAGAGCATGGGCGTGGCACGCGCGGCGTTCGCGCCTATGCTCTAAATAGCGATTTAGAGCATGGGCGTGGCACGCGCGGCGTTTGCGCCTATGCTCTAAATAGCGATTTAGAGCATGGGCATGGCTTGGGCCCGTGGTCTATAGCAGAGAAATTGCAGCTGCGATAACAATAGTAGCTAACTCCACAACATACGATGCACAGGTCGCTCGGCTTACTTGTTTCATCGACAAACAGGGTAAAGCAACAATCCGGCAGCGGCCTACGAACCAGAGCCAAGAAGGAACTGGTTAGCTACGAGCTGGGAACAGGCTTAGGACACCGCTCAGGGAAATGCTGTGGCTGACGGGGCTGACATTGAGTAAGCTTACGTTTAGCTTACGCGCCGCATCCGCTGCCGACCTTTAGGAACGTCTGCTGCGAGATGACAAACCCCATAACCAAACGATGTATTCACGGCCATTGTCAGAAATTGCTAACTACTTCCGAAAGACACGTGATGACGCAAGTACGAGTAGTTAAACTGATTCGCTGCCGCTCCTTGACCAATCGTTGGGATCTATAACACTTAAATGCTGACCAATCGGTGTCTCTGAAGATTTAGACCACTCGGCACTCGGGCGCTTCGCGCCCTCGTGCTTCGTGCTCTAAATCTCAGAGACACCTCTTGGTCAGCATTTAACTATTACATAACGCCACTGTTTACACTTTCACACCTCATAACACACTGCGTCAAATGGGGCTCTTATTTGCTAACCCAATCACTTTCTAGCCTTAAACAAACGTTTTGTCTACTGCTTTAGCAAAATGCCTTTGATATTCATCACCTTGTAAACTTTCTCATGAACATTTGCTCTAGAATGATGAGTGCTTGGCACTTGGAAGCATGGTCATCAACATAAATTTATGCCTAGTACAGCACTGCACGTGTACTTTTATGGCAGTGACTTGTAATTGTGCATGTAATGTCTTTAGTGACAGAGAAACTCGGATTCCCTTTCCCAAGTGAACTTGATGGATCAACGTGAAGGTAGGTCTCACCACTCCCAAGTTCTCCAGTCATTTAAATCCTAGTACACTCTCTAAAAAGAGAGTTCACCCTTCATACGCTGCTTGTAGGACTTCTAATCATCTGCCCTAGTGCCGACTCAAGCGGCGCCGACGCTTTAGTCAGTACGAGAGGCCGCTGACAGCATTTTTCTTGCGACGCTTCTCTCCTTTCCCCTTGTGCTCCGAGATGAGGGTGTTCTCTGGTTTCTATAGTAACTTCAGTCAGGTTCGTTCGGTAAATTCATTCGACAGCGAACGAATTCAAACGCTAATCGCTGCTGTTTGAATCCAGGGGGGTCGGTCAAGGTCACGTGTGTCCGCAAATGGCCGACGCGGCTGCTCTTTACTGTGTATTTTACCTATACTAGCAAAGAGCAGACATATTTCGAGAAACACGTCGCATCGCTTGTTTCTTTGCTTCTGAGCACACAGTTGGACAAGGGCTATCAGAAAATGGACCCTTCCCCGCCCTTCCCCAACATCTAGGTAGGTTTTACGAGCATTTTCCAACACCGGTGTACGAGTGTTCGCTGCTGCTGGCTACGAGACAGATGAAGCCTAATCTGGAGTACTGAGCAAGTGCTCCTGTGGAAGTGACTCCTTAGAAGCTGGTAGCGAGACCTCATTGATCACTTCAGGACTGCAAGACTGATAGGTTGACTGCTTCTGCAATGGGAGTGCAATCGGCAGCCACGTCCTTACAATCGTCTTGGTTCTGTACACGATTTGTCACATTCGATAGCAGGGATGCTAGAAATGGCTTAAGCGTGCTGGCAATCCTCAGGAAACGCTGCGATAACTTGCAAAACTAAATCGTGAAAGCGGTCAGACAGTTAAGCCCAATCCACCGAATGGCTCCTTGGCTACGTACGTACGGGTCATACCAGGGGCGCGAATGCAGTACAAGGCCCTGCCATGGCTCAGGGTATGCACATTCGGCCTTGGAGCACAGTCAGTTAACATATGGATACGCGATTGGAATGTCAGGAATGCAATTATTGAGGTGCTGGTATTGCGCAATCCCAGGACCTTGTCCGACCCCCCCTGGTTTGAATCGTAACAAGTCAGTTATAACATGGCCGCTCGGGCGCTTAGCTGATTTATCGCACTCGGGCGCTTCGCGCCCTCGTGTGATAAATCAGCCTGCGCCCTCGCTGCCATGTTATAACTAGTACTTATTTGCCGTTGCTAGGTGGTTGCTATGTTTATTGAGTGACTATAAAAGTGCTACTTGCAGTGAGAGGTGACAATTTGTTATCAGACAGCGATTATATCTTATTGGAGAGCGATTATATCTTATAGGAGAGCGATTATATCTTATTGGAGAGCAAGAATATCTGATTGGGTTCACGAAAATATCTAATCGGGTTCAGTGTGATTCAATCAATAGCAACAACACTTCACATGCAAGTGCTTGCATTCAGATCAAAACACAAGAACAGTTCAATGAAGCATACACTAACTCTACACTACCCAACCATTAATATGGTTGGGTTTTGAAATCTATGGTGCCACTGTACATTTCAGTCATGGAAAAGGGCGCAAAAGCTTAAGCTTCATCTTATTGGAAGCACTGAGCAAACTGATTACTGGCGTTCTACCGTACTACAGCTATCGATTCGACGAAATTTGTGCGTCGATGGGTGGCCGATTCTTCCGCACGAGAGGACCCGGTCGGAAAGACATCTCAAGTACGTAGCTAGCTAGCTAGCTACCGAACGAACACAGAGTCTCGGATCACGGTCAGTTCCGACGCAGCTGATCACCGATCCATCATGCTGTCCCACCATCAGATTCCTCTGAGCCAGCTTGGCTCCCTCCGCCTCCAATGCCGTCGGGCGCACCTTCCGCAGACCACGATTAACCAGCCAAGTCTGTTGGCGCCTTCGATCGCGTTGCAGGAGCGGGGCAAACGTCTCCTCCGTAGAGGAAGAGGTTTCAGGAAGTGTAGCGTACCGACGTTTCGGCCTGACTCGCTTGGCTCCTCGCTAGCTAGCTCTCGTAATGAATAAAAATGCATTGGATTCGCCCGCGCTCCCCTAATGCTTTCCTTATTTGGCAAGAAACCAATTAACATTCGCCCACGCTTCCCTTTGTTCGGCAAATAAATCACTTATAACTAATACTTATAGGGCTGCTGAAGCCCCTAAAAATGGAGACAGATCAGTGGCTGTTGGCGGTGCGTGACCAGTGACCTGGCTGCTAAAGAGTCGGCTAAAGATCTGGAGGTTGCTGGTGCTAGTCTGGTTCACTGCCATTTTCCCTTCCCCCTTCTTTCCTTGCTATGTGAAATTCCAAACATTGTCTTTCATTAATTAATTAGCTAAACATTAATTCTGTGCCACTCTTACTAAAGTTAATTTCTCTTTCAATGTATATACTTGAATATACTTGTAGTATATATACATGTTTTAGTACCTCACACTTCCTGTCTGTACTACAAGTACATTTGAAGTATAAGCCAGAACATAATGGTGACCTATAAAAACCTTTGGCTAGTATAGTCTTTAAACACTCCAGTGCAGTGACAACTAACCTTCAGTATTGGCCACATTCACAACAGCACGTTCATAGACCTTAGTGTTGTGCTTTCTTCTCCACATGATTACAGTGATTGCTCCAAGAATTCCTACTGCCACAACTGCTACTACCAATATACCAGTTATCGCCCCTGTTGCCCAGGAACAGTCTGCAGATGATGCCGAATTCGAATTCAGAGATGGCGCAAGCCGCAGCTGCTCCTCCCAACCCACTGCAAGACAAAGCAGACAACAGAATGTCATGTGCTTGCACGTCGCCCATAGTGATGTACAGTACCAATATTCAATTAATACTTAACACATTGTTCACCGGGTGCCAAACTAGTCATAAAAGATTAATGGAGAACTTATATACTACACTCAGACTGGCTATTTAACTACGTGCTCTGTATAAATAGAATGCATAATAATTTCACTAAATATATCCTGCATGATAGTACCAAATATATAGTTGGCTAAATATACTGGGTCTCAATCTTTACAATTATGCTTTCCAGAGAGATCCATACAACCTCACCGTAGACCTGGCTCCTATTCAAGCCCGCCTTTACATAAACACTACACAATGTGAAAGGACCTAATCCTTCATTTTGCCTAAACTTAATCCTATTCAGCCATTGCATACACCTTTTGTTAAAGGTGTCGCTGTTCTTCAATGGAGGCAGTATGCATATGTGAGCGTATAATTATACTCATCCTGCTGAGAAGTACGTATTGCATTATTGCATTTGCACTGAGCAGCTCACCAGAAGGAATGAATGATCCCTGAGGGATGGCAATGAAAGGACTTTCATAGTTACTCCCTGTGTATACAATGGGGAGAGCATCTTCAAAGGTCATGACAAGAGGCGGTACGACAAGACCAAGGTAGTCTCCTCTCTTTACCGTCATGGGTGTGCTGAAGTTCATTGAAACAGTTAGAACTGTGTTACTTCGAAGTTTTATACACATGTCAGAACATTGAATATCGAACAGTTCGGCCTCGTCCTTTTCGTTGCCCAAGTTGTGCTCAATTGTAAACGAGAGTCTGTAACAATTAAGTGTGTCGTCTGAACAGTTTCTGTAATTCTCAGGCGACAGCAGCTGCAGCAACTCCACACTGGGTACCCTCTCCCAGCGATCATTAACATCAGTAGTATAAAACAGTACAATCTTCAGCCCTTTGACACTGCCATCACATTGGAACTTCATATTGGGAAACAAATGTAATCCGTAAGGGAGGACGTTGTAGAGTGAGGCGTTCTGCGTTATATCTTTGACCGGGAGTGACCTGGGGTCGGCAAAGCCTTGCAGGCAGTTCGAAGCATCTGTAAAGGAGAGAAGACGTACTTGAGTCACTTGGAGTCTTACGCTTGTTAATATAACTGCTATTTGCATTACATTCACTCGTCTACAAAATTAATATGTAAACTATTCATGGCGGCGTAGCCAGCGGCCAATAGATGGCGCGTACCACAGTTAAACGCGCCAGGTGGAGCGATTACCGTGCCAGAAAGGACGTATGGGCTTACCTAATGATGGTTCTGTGCTGCCATTCGAAACGTGAACAAAAGTCAAGGCGAGGAGCAGTATGGTAGGACACGATAGCATTTCGACCACTTGAGCCTGGCTGTCAAAGTATCACGAAGTAGCTAGCTAGCTAAACAGCGTCACACACTTTAGCTCAGAATCTTCAAGTCAGAGCTTATACTGTACGAGTGTCCATATACTATTAGCCCGTACCCCCAGTCCCTATTTCCATTCCGACTTCCGCTCGGGAGCGGAAGGCGGAATGGAAATAGGGACTGGGTACGAGGCTAGTATATATACTATAGCTACGCTTATCTGATAGTAACACCCCACTGGAAAAATCGAAGGCTGATGTGAAGCATCCTGAGGTGGTCACCACCACCGTGACGTACTAGCAGCTGGTGCATATAATATTATAGGGGCACAACATCCTGAGTTGGTCACCCCACCGTGACACACCATCCTTACACCGGATACCCCATATGGCCACAGACGCATTACAATGGCCTCATACAATGCTAAGCAAGCCACACAATAGGTGGCCAATACTTAAAGTACATGATGCAATTGAGAGAAGCAATGAGCAGCCAAGACAACATTGAAAATGAATGTAATTATAAGTTTCCAGAAAGCAAGAGAGATGTACGTGGCTATGGATGGTGCAAATATAGGTTAAGAGTTTCTTTTAAGATGCAATTAGGCCGAGTGCTGCTGAGTGACACTAAGTTGGTACTGAGATGTGACTGCTCCACCTTCTTGTTTCTGACCTTACTGCCAGTATTACAGGGTAGTGCCCCGTCAAAAATGGCATGCAGGTCATGACTGTACACCACATACAGCTAGTGCTGCATGAATAGCACAAAATCCCCACAAATAGCCTGTACCTGTTTGCATGTTGCAGCCCATGCAGTTGCAACTTGCACTGAGAGCATGCAGAGAATGTAGTGCACAACGGCTGTATGTTGGCAGTGACCAGTGGTTCAACTTCCAAAGGGTTGGCTAATTATATAAAGGTCTGGAGGTCATTGGCCCTGGTCTGGTTCACTGGAACAAGACAACCCCAAGCATGCATCCCATATGCTATATAATGCAATATTAATATATAATGTTGTAGAGGCCCATTGATACATAGGTAATATTATACAAATACACTAATCACAGCTCTTAATATATAAGTTAATTTGATAATATTTACAAGTACAAAAATGCAATGTACCACATACTACTACCACCACCACACAGTGCAAATTACATAATTACGGCCACCACATGCATTCCTAGATGAAACGACCGCCGCCACCACCACACGGTGCAAGTTACAGTGCAGTGAATGCATGCATTCAGTATATGTGCCATTGCTCTAGAAAACAGACCACCACCACCACGTACCACCACACAGTGCAAGTTACAATGCATGCATTCAGTATATGCGCCATTGCTCTAGAAAAAACACCACTGCCACCACACAGTGCAAGTTACAATATTACAGCCACCACCACCTGTGCCAGTAGAGTATCTGCGTCAGTTGGTCATAGAAAAAGACCACTAGTGCAAGTTTCAGTAGCCACCACCACATGTGCCAGTAGAGTATCTGCGCTAGTTGGTCATTGAAAAAGACCACCACCAGCGCATGTTACAGTGGCCCCGGGCCACCACACACACCATTCGCACCACCACATGTGCCAGAAAGTAAATGCACACAATGGCCGAAGAAAAAGACCACCAGCGCAAGTTACAGCCGGTCAGAACCTGCACCGCCGCCATTGGAGTGCACGCTGCAGCAAGCAAATGTAACTTGCCTAAGGGCATGCCACCAAATAGTATATATGCAGTGCACACCCATGCAGCTTCTTGTACTGGTTGGAGTGAACATCATTCACACATCCCATCCCATGTCACCTTCCAGGATAACAGTGTTAATCCGCTGTACATATGCTGTCAAAGTTGCTTAACCTCAGTTATGAACATAATTAGACCTGTTAAACAATATAATTATGCAGGGATATCTGACAATTATAACTAAGTGTCTGCATGACACACTATATACCAGTACGAAGCAGACCCAATTCATCAATACCTATATCTTGGTCTGCCAATGTTTCCTTTACCATTAATTGGCTCATTATGTCATATATAGTCAGTTTTCTTGCATGGCTGAGTAGCATGGGTTTGGCTCCATTGTCACTTCATCTTCCATTGACAAATAGGATGGGTTGTCCTGCATAGTCACAACTGTGTTTGCTTCTGAAGGAGGAACACCTACAATAGGCGCACATGTAGGCTAATGAAATTGACAGGTAATTATAATCTCAATTCAAAAGGTACAAATTGCATTATTATGGGTAGACCAAAAATGTACAAACTCAACTTTGACTAGTATTATTTCTTTTTAATGGCACAGTGATTGGTTTTCAGCATTGTGAGATGTAGCAGAGCTGTTAAAGGATGTTACCAGGGATGACCACCGTATATTCAGAATAAGTGTCTGCATGACACAAACTACCAGTTCATCAATGCCTAGACACATTGTAGTGTACCAACCTTTTCCTTCGTCGTTGATTGGCTCATAGACAGAGACTGTTTGCATGACTGAGTAGCATGGGTTTGGCTCCAATGTGACTCCATCTTCCATTGGAGTATAGGAGGGGTTGTCTTGCATAGTCACAACTGTTTTTACTTCTGCAAGACCTACAGCATATACGTCGGACAGTGAAGTTGACAAGTAATCATGTGTGAAAGGTTCTGCTTACAATGTATGGAAATGTAGAATTAGAGCCTTGTCTAGAAATGAATAATGTGCCATGTTCCCCTTTAATTGTGCTTTGACTGATTTGGGGCACTGTGAGTTGTAGCATAGCTATTAAATGTCATCTGGTATTACACTATGCCTACCACTTGACTGTTATGTGTCACGTACCACTAGTTTGCTCAGAAGCAGGGTTAGGCTCCATTATCAGTCCTCCTTGCACTGCACTGTAGGGTGGGTTGTGCTCCATGTTCATGACAGTAATGGCCTCTGGAGAGGGATGACCTACAACTGGACAAATGTGCCATACATGACTTGTCCTAAAATGATGAAATTATTGGTTCAAACAAGTGGAGTTGCCTGTACCAGTGGGCCTAAGAAAATTATCCAGTTACTCTCACTGTTTCTTCCCATGTTCTTCTGCGCATTCTCATATTGTGGTCATTCTACAGAATGCACTCTAACTTTGCATAACAGTACTCCACAAATAATAGTCTAACAGTATAACAGGAGATGGTGGCACTAATAAAGTTTTCCACAAAGCAAGGGGATTGGCAGGATATACCCCTATAGACTCTGTTAACCCTTCCCTCTCCTGCATGAGGGACAGGTGGTTGCAACTGATAGCATATGATGCAGCTCTGAATAAACTTTAACAATTATTTCGAGTTAAACACATATTTCAAGTTAAAAAAAACTCATGGGGCTGCCGCCCCAACTCAAAATACTTGCTCCCTTTGGTCGCTGCTCTGTCACTAATGATAGTCAAACATGACATTGTGCCATACACTTTAGCGACCTCGGAACACACACCACTGTCACCAAACATACATCACACACACACACACACACACACACACACACACACACACACACACACACACACACACACACACACACACACACACACACACACACACACACACACACACACACACACACACACACACACACACACACACACACGCACACACACACACACACACACCACCACCACCACACATACACCACACACACAAGCACAGAGAAGTCTCCAGCACAGACACATCACTGCTTACAGCTCATGCATTTACAATGAGTATTACAGAAATATGATGTACCAATGAACCCAAGTCGCAAGAGTAGCTAGTGTTCTGTGATGGCAAAAGCTACGTAGTTTGCTATGGCGCAGTATGCGTGGGCCAGCTAGGTTCTGAAGAACATTTAGTAGACGCTAAGAGCAACTGGGAGGGGTATTAGTCAGCGCTGGTATCAATCTGATGTAACCATAGTCCTCTGGATATGCAAAAACTGTACAAACTAGTGTATAAAAAGTATTAGAATTAAAAGGGATTTAGGAATGGCCAGCAGAAAAAGCATAGAAACAAGCAACAGTAACTCAACATCATGATGAACCACATGCCGTGAAGTCCGCCATGCATTCCCAACAACATCTCAATTGGCGGTGCATGACCAGTGACCTGGCTGCTAAAGGGTCGGCTAAAGATCTGGAGGTTACTGGTGCTGGTCCAGTTCACTGCCATTCTTCCCTTTATCCTTCTTTTCTTGCCATGTGAAATTCCAAACATTGTCTTTCATTAATTAGCTAAACATTTGTTATGTGTAACTCTCACTAAAGTCAATTTCTCTTTCAATGTATATAATTTGTATAATACTTGTATTATATGTGTTTTAGTACCTCACACTTCCTGTCTGTACCACATGTACATTTGAAGTCTAAGCAAGAACATAATGGTGACCTATAAAAAGCTCTGGCTACTATATATAGTCTTTGAATACTCCAGTGCAGTGACAACTAACCTTCAGTATTGGCCACATTCCCAACAGCGCGTTCGTAGAGCTGGTTGTGGGTAATCTTAGTGTTGTGCTTTCTTCTCCACATGATTACAGTGATTGCTCCAAGAATTCCTACCGCCACAACTGCTACTACCAGTGTACCTGTTATCACCCCTGTTGTCCAGGAAAATTCTGCAGATGATGCCGAATTTGAATTCAGAGATGGCACAAGCCGCAGCTGCTTCTCCCAACCCACTGCAAGACAAAGCAGACAACAGAATGTCATATGCTTGCACGTCACCCATAGTGATGTACAGTATCAATATTCAATTAATATCATAAAAGTCATCGTCATAAAAGATTAATGGAGTACTCAGACTGTCTATTTAACTACGTGCTCTGTATAAATAGAATGCATAATAATTTCACTAAATATATCCTGCATGATAGTACCAAATATATAGTTGGCTAAATATACTGGGTCTCAATCTTTACAATTATGCTTTCCAGAGAGATCCATACAACCTCACCGTAAACCCAGCTTCTATTCAAGCCCGCCTTTACATAAACACTACACAATGTGAAAGGACCTAATCCTTCATTTTGCCTAAACTTAATCCTATTCAGCCATTGCATACACCTTTTGTTAAAGGTGTCGCTGTTCTTCAATGGAGGCAGTATGCATATGTGAGCGTATAATTATACTCATCCTGCTGAGAAGTACGTATTGCATTATTGCATTTGCACTGAGCAGCTCACCAGAAGGAATGAATGATCCCTGAGGGATGGCAATGAAAGGACTTTCATAGTTACTCCCTGTGTATACAATGGGGAGAGCATCTTCAAAGGTCATGACAAGAGGCGGTACGACAAGACCAAGGTAGTCTCCTCTCTTTACCGTCATGGGTGTGCTGAAGTTCATTGAAACAGTTAGAACTGTGTTACTTCGAAATTTTATACACATGTCAGAACATTGAATATCGAACAGTTCGGCCTCGTCCTTTTCGTTGCCCAAGTTGTGCTCAATTGTAAACGAGAGTCTGTAACAATTAAGTGTGTCGTCTGAACAGTTTCTGTAATTCTCAGGCGACAGCAGCTGCAGCAACTCCACACTGGGTACCCTCTCCCAGCGATCATTAACATCAGTAGTATAAAACAGTACAATCTTCAGCCCTTTGACACTGCCATCACATTGGAACTTCATATTGGGAAACAAATGTAATCCGTAAGGGAAGACGTTGTAGAGTGAGGCGTTCTGCGTTATATCTTTGACCGGGAGTGACCTGGGGTCGGCAAAGCCTTGTAGGCAGTTCGAAGCATCTGTAAAGGGGAGAAGACGTACTTGAGTCACTTGGAGTCTTACGCTTGTTAATATAACAGTTACTGCTATTTGCATTACATTCACTCGTCTACAAAATTAATATGTAAACTATTCATGGCAGCGTAGCCAGCGGCCAATAGATGGCGCGTACCACAGTTAAACGCGCCAGGTTGAGCGGTTACCGTGCCAGAAAGGGCGTATGGGCTTACCTAATGATGGTTCTGTGCTGCCATTCGAAACGTGAACAAAAGCCAAGGCGAGGAGCAGTATGGTAGGATATGATAGCATTTCGACCACTTGAGCCTGGCTGTCAAAGTATCACGAAGTAGCTAGCTAAACAGCGTCACACACTTTAGCTCAGAATCTTCAAGTCAGAGCTTATACTGCACGAATGTCCGTATATAGCTACGCCTATCTGGTAGTAAGTAGTATTGGTTAATATTGGTATTATTGTATTTGGTATTATAGTATTAGTAGTATTGGTTAACACCCCACTGGAAAAATCGAAGGCTGATGTGAAGCATCCTGAGGTGGTCACCGCCACCGTGACGTACTAGCAGCTGGTGCATATAATATTATAGGGGCACATGCAAACATCCTGAGTTGGTCACCCCACCGTGATATCATCATCCTTGCACCGGATACCCCATATGGCCACACACGCATTACAATGGCCTCATACAACGCTAAGCAAGCCACACAATGGGTGGTCAATACTTAAATTACATAATGCAAATTGAGAGAAGCAATGAGCAGCCAAACAACATTGAAAAGGGATGTAATTATAAGTTTCCAGAAAGCAAGAGAGATGTACGTGGCTATGGATGGTGCAAATATAGGTTAAGTTAAACAGTTAACTGTTAAGAGTTTCTTTTAAGATGCAATTAGGCCGAGTGCTGCTGAGTGACACTGAGTTGGTACTGAGACGTGACTGCTCCACCTTCTTGTTTCTGACCTTACTGTCAGTATTACAGAGTAGTGCCCCGTCAAAAATGGCATGCAGGTCATGACTGTACACCACACACAGCTAGTGCTGCATGAATAGCACAAAATCCCCACAAATAGCCTGTACCTGTTTGCATGTTGCAGCCCATGCAGTTGCAACTTGCACTGAGAGCAGAGAATGTAGTGCACAACAGCTGTACGTTGGCAGTGACCAGTGGTTCAGCTGCCAAAGGGTTGGTTAATTATATAAAGGTCTGGAGGTCATTGGCCCTGGTCTGGTTCACTGGAACAAGACAACCCCATGCATGCATCCTATGTGCTAATGCTAATGTTATACTAGTGCAATATTAATAATGTTGTAGAGGCCCATTGATACATACATAGGTAATATTATACAAATACGCTAATCACAGCTCTTAATATATAAGTTAATTTGATAATATTTACAAGTACAAAAATGCAATGTTTTATTCCATCCAATCATGATCTCTCTGACTTAATTGGCCTCCTCCTACACAAATGACAAAATAGTACAATTCATTATAATTATAAGTATGCACACATCTCATTTGCTATTATCATTACTGCTCATGCCAAGCTTAAGCAATATGAACAACTTTGAACCTGGACACAAATATATCTTTGTAATGCAAGATAAGTTCAGGGGAAATATTCCTTCAGTTTACAACAGACAGCCACCAAACGTGCATGCAAGGCAGATAAAGGGGGTGCACCCCCTCCCTCCCCCCCCGCCCACTTAAACTGCGAAAAAATGTGGGTATATCTGCAAATGATCCAAGAACCAATGGCCTTCAACTGGTGATAATTGAGGAGTGATCAATTATCAGCTGGTGATTTTAATGCATGTTCGAGTAATGCCTTATCTTCTTGAATGTTATTTTATCCTGACATCATCAGCCTTATTGCACAATTTAAAAGGGTTGCAATTATTGCTCTCCTATCTATTTCACTGACTGTAGAGCTGTATACAGTTCAGCTGTGACCATGCAGCCGGGAAAAGCAAAGTATTTTCCAAATACCTTCAGACTGGAGTGTATAGTTGTTTGAATTATTGTTTTAAACCACAGCTAACAACCAGCATGGAGAACTTCTCAAGCTCTTTGCAATTGACAGAAAGAGATTTGAAGGGTGAGATACAGCAGGACACTCTTGCATTGTTGTTAACAAGACTCAGTACTCTGTGAACATGAAACTGTGTTTGGGAAATTAAGCTTCCACTGGCAACTTCAAATATATTGCCAAAGGTACCATGTCAGCAAACTAACACTGCATACAGTTATATTCAGTTACCATTAGTAAAGCTCCACAAACAGCACTCACCAGACACTGGTCACAGCCGCCCATGTGGTGGTCCACAACGTCAGCACTGCTGCTGTTGGCTGCAGAGAGGTTCTATTGAGTAGAGGGAATCATACGTACATTGCTATACGTGTATAGTGTGCGTGCACACATGCACACACACACACGCACACACACACACACACACACACACACACACACACACACACACACACACACACACACACACACACACACACCCTTCCTCAAGTATTCACACATGCAACAATACTCATGTTATGCATAGTACAACACAACATACATATTCACCTTGTACTGCACACTGGAGCTTAATGTGCTGTAAGGCCCACTAGTCCCTGTGTCATGATCAGGTATGGTCACTTGGGCTTCAGCTTCATTCCTTTTGAGGTGGTCATACCCTTGAACCTGTTCACTGCTCCTGGGGATATCATATGTATTGTATTCATCTTGTTGAGGGTCTTCATAAACTAGCCTTTCATTATCAACTCCTGGTAACCTCTGGCTATTGAGGGTGTGGGAAGCTGAATATGCTGGATTGCCCATTAATACAACTGCATAGTTCAATCAAGAAATAACAGCAGTGTCATTAAAGGTGAATTAAATGCCTTAAGGGAGTATACAACATCCATAGCATGTATGCGGAGAAGACAAATTGAACAGCAAAATCTTTTAGAGTAGACAATATTATATCTGTACTGCAGATCTAGAGTATTTTTTCATTATATCAGAAGAATTAATTATATTCAAGAATTGATGTTGGATAGCAAATGAATCAGGAAGTTAGTGAGCATATTCGGTGAAAATAATAAATTACTCAGATTATATTCAATATGACAAGAAGCTGGCTCAGGTATTATATTGTAGCGACATACCCTTGTTCAATGTTGTACAATGAGACCTCTATAAAGTGGACACCCTTAGGATCAAAAAAGTGCCTTGACTATAGGGGTGTCCTCATTTCAGAGTAAGCTTACATTAGTAGAATAAGACGGATTTGGCATTTGAATGTGTCTGCATTATGGAGGTGTCCACTTTTCAGGGGCATCCACAAGGCATGCAGGGTTCCACAGTACCCATATGGCTTACATGCACTCACCTTCAGGTTGAGAAGTGTTGTCTCCACTGATAGTGTGCTGCCCTTTTGACTGCCGCAGCTTACATGAAATAAATACACCAAGGGTTGCTATGGTTACAATTGCCAGTCCCAGTAGACTGGCCAGCACCCCCACAGTAGCAATTAGCCCATTCTCATTCCTCAAAGGTGCTAGACTTGCCATAACTGGAACTGTTGTGCTAGCAGTAACCGTGCCAGCTATGGGGGATCGGGTGGTCCTGGTCAGCTGATCAAAATAAGTGCTTGCAGAGCTACTCCCAGTGGGGCTAACCACATCAGATGATTCCGGTATATTCTCTGCATTATACAAAGAAATGTCATAGACAAATGTGTGAACATGTACAGACTCACGCAATCAAATATATACTTGGCCCAGCCATAGATCTATAATTATATACAATGCTCCAGCCATGGCTCCTTAATAGCGATCAATGATGTGGTAGAGGGTTATGCTGCGGCAGTGAATAGAAATGGGATAGTTTTTGAGCAATCACACAATGAAAAGTGATCGATTAATGAGTCTTTTCAACAGCACATGCACACGCAACAAGACTGATGAAGATCCTCAAGGTTGAAACGTCTCACAAATTTATCCTTCTCTGCTATGTGACGGCTGAACAACAATCCAATTTCTATCCACCTTTACAGTGCATAGATCACAAATGGTGGATATCTACTTCTATGCATTAACCCTTGCTTGTGAGTTTGCACTTGCACATGCAGTGAAAGGGGATAACATGTGATTATACAACTTACCTAGTGGCAAAACTGATGAAGGTGACGGTGTGGTAGATGTATCAGCAGGTCTAAATTCCACTGCAATGTGCGGTTGTGCCTGGCCCACTACTGAGTGACACTGAACAAAAGCTCCCTCTGAGGCACTCCAGCAGGATGCACTGGTGCTCTCACTCAACATCACACTGTCGGCAGTCCCACCAGAATATATAACAGGAATAGCATCCTCCCACGGATCAACTTGTGGAGGGAGTGACAGGCCAACAACGTCTCCACTCAAAACAGGGATTTCTAAATTATCCTGGACCACACGTAGTACAGTGTTTATAAGCAGTGAGTACGACTGCCCACCATATAAAGTAGAATAAGAAAGGCCATACGTGTTGTCTCTTTGAGACAAGTCTTCCTCAATGACGTAGCTTTGGACCAGGTTGTAGGTTAGCCCGCTGGGTCTCCAGATTGACAATGCCCCCGTCATCACAGTGCCCCAGTCAACATCCCTGTTACTGCTAAAGAATGCTCCAAACGCAACCAGAGTCACTGTTCCATTGCAGGTGAACTTTAGGTCAGGGTAGATAAAATCGCTACGTTCCAGGAAGTCGTATAATGTAACTAAGGCAGAGGTGCGTTCTTCTGGCAAACTTTCCACTTCAAAGAAACCCTGGTGACAATCACCTGAGGTGTTCAATCACCAAAGAGCAGCTTACTATATAGAACGTCCTCCTCTATACAGCTATTCGAAACTACTTTGGCAACTGCCAGTAGCTAGCTATTTCTGACTAATGGGTGATTCTCTAGCTACAGGTAGCTACATAGCAAACACATTTTATTACTGCCACTCAAACACACTACCACCAGGCGTTAGCAAGGTACCGTTGATCTGAACATGCAGGCTCGATTAGTGCAGTGCTGTAGTAGCTAGCTATAAGCTATCAGTAATACAACCTGCCACAGTAGCTCACCTTGCACTTGGATCGGTAAGAGTATAAGAAAGTACAGACGCAGCAGATGTGTGAACCGCAATAATGCCATGCTTGTATGCACCGTATCTCAGACGACGACTGGAAGGAAACCTTCCGGCAACTCCTCCGTATAGGCTCCGTTAACCTGTGTGCAGGTGTGCGTGCACAGCTGATGGGGCCGTCAATTGTCAGCGTCTGCAGCACAGAATGCTGACACAGTTCAGGGTTAAGATGCCTGCACTTTCCGTTATGTGTCAATTGCAATATGGCTCCAAACCTGCATGCATTACTTGTGTTCGCACTACTTTCAAGTTCGGGCTGCGGCAGTCAGACATTTTAATCGCCTGACGGCAGTGGACCAATCAGGTTTCGAGTACACATCGGCAGAGAGCTGCTATACCAACAAACACAAATATGGCATTGCCCCGTAGCTATATGCAATTCTATACTTGTCATGCACGTCCATGTTTTGAAGGCAGAATTCTGTAAGGGAATCAGAATATATAACAGAGCAGCAGTCAGTTTTGGGTCCCTTAGACAGGCATGACAATTGCAAGATGCAACACCTGCACACACACACACACACACACAGGCGTGTCAACACACAAAGTAGGATCATACACATGTAGTACTGTATACTCACAAAATGGCACGGATTGATGCTTGGCTTGTGGTCAAGGAATGCCATCTTGAATCTGCCAAGGCAACTTTCAGTGGCAGTGGAGTCCATATTACAACTGATGGAAAGAGGTACCTGGGATCCTACGTCGGTCCAGATGACATGAAGGACTCATTTCTTCAAGCCAAAGTCCAGAGCTGGATATTAGAACTGGAGGAACTAACCTTAGTTGCCAACTCTCAACCCCACGCCGCATTCTGTGCTTTCACTCATGGGATCGTGAACAAATGGAGGTACCTGCTCAGGACTACTGGACAGACTGAAGACAGTCTACAGCCATTGGAAGATGCCATAAGACACAAGTTTGCCCCTGCTGTAACAGGACATTCGCAGTTTAGTGAGAATGAACGACAGATACTGTCACTTCCAGCAAGAATGGGGGGGCTCAGTATCTGCATCCCAAAGGAATTGGCCAAAGAGGAGTATGTGAACTCAGTTACAGCAACAGAACCACTAGTGCGAGCTGTCTCTGAGCAGAGGAGAGAGGCAATGGACGAATGTGCAAATGAAATGACAAAAATTAGAAACAACATCAAGAACAAGAAAAAGAAGCACATGCAAGAGAGGACAGAAGCAATCCAAGACCATGCCTCAGGCAACATGAAGCTGGCAATGGATCTTGCAAAAGAAACAGGTGCCTCCAGCTGGCTTAGTGTTCTGCCCATTAATGAGTTTGTTTTTTTCTGCATAAGGGAGCCTTCTGGGATGCTGTTGCCCTGAGGTACGGGTGGCAACTGTCCAATCTGCCGAAGACATGTGTGTGTGGCAAGAGTCTCACAGTCGAGCACGCATTCACCTGTCCCACTGGAGGACTGCCAACAGTGCGACACAACGATCTAAGAGATCTCACTGCAGATCTCATGACTGAAGTATGTCACAATGTGGGCACTGAGCCTGAATTGCAACCCCCGTCAGGGGAAATGTTGAATGGTCGTTCTGCTAACTGTCAAGATGGAGCTAGAGTCGACATCAGGGTAGAGGGATTCTGGGTCAGGTCCCAAGATGCATTTTTCAATGTAAGGGTTTTTAACCCATTCGCATCCCGGAACTGCTCCCAGAGCCTCGATGCCACCTACCAACGCCATGAGAAAGAAAAGAGAAGAAGCTATGAACAGCGCATCCGGGAAGTTGAACACGGTTCATTCACTCCTCTTGTTTTCGCAGCAACAGGAGGAATGGGGAAAGCAGCCCAGGTGACCTACAAGAGACTGATATCATTGCTGGCAACGAAAAGAGATCAACCATACGGCCAAACGATGAACACTATCAGGTGCATGATCAGCTTCTCCTTGCTAAAGTCCCAGATCAGATGTATCAGGGGTTCCAGATCATCCAAGGGTCATGCAATCAGGACCCCAATCAATGTGATTGCCAGTGAGGGGCGTGTCCCCTCCATCTAATTTAAACAATGAACTTTAGAGAATGACAGATATCTAGAACTTCTATTTCCATTATCATTCTTATATTATATCATTTTTCAAGGCAGTGCGCATGTGTGCCCTATGTATTAGAATAAAAATGAAAAAAATTAAAATTAAAATTAAAATTAAAATTAAAAAAATTAAAAAAAAAAACTGATTGATGCCTAAAGTCTTGTAGTCAGCTAGTCTTGTACCCATGGGTGTATATGGGTCTGAATGCTAGACTATACAGTAGTCAGCATTAGATTCGCCTTCACCCTGTCCTGCCCACTAGCAGACACAGACGGATGACTCAGCTAATTTTAGGCATGCTCCAGTATTTAATCCAACTAGTCATTTAGATTGTATTTCACCAGCATCTCATGACCTTGCACATCGTTCATGAGTGGATACACCATTTGATAGACTGCATGGGTTGCGTTCATACATATAGTTCACTGTTGCATCCCCAAGGGTGCTGTAAATCACTGAACCATATAGACAGTAATGGCATACATCAGTAAACAATCACTATCAAAGCTACACACATACACATTCACACCCTTTCAAAATCAGCCCAATTAACAGAAATGATCTACATGCAGTGCCACAGAAAGCACAGTTTAATTGTCAACAACATGAAGCTAACCTGGAGAGTTGTTCTTGTGATGCTCAATGGCTGAAGTCTTGTACCTGCATGCATATGGTACCTCCTGGTCCTGTGGTCATGGGGAATTACAGCAATCAGTGATGGTATGACAGCAAGTGCCACTGCTAGCAGAATCCCAAAGAGGCTGCATTGCCATCATGCACAACTGCTCCAGGGTTGCCCGCCTGTGACATGAGCTGGCAGACACTGCGCTATTGCCATCCGCAGCAGGTGTGCATGGGAGTGCACTGCACCATGGGCTGGTCCAAGCCTCTAGTACCTTCACTTGTCGCAGCCTGAACAATGGGTAGTAAACTACTAGCTGTTGAAGGTATAGCGAGATAGTCATAGGATCCGAGGGGACACATGTACACCTGCCACGGTGGACACCTCTGTCACAGTTACATACAGTAACAGTAACTGGAGCTGTAGGTCAGCAGCTGCCACTGTCATGCAGCTCCTGTATCTAAACCAAACACCAAATGCAAATTAGACAGCTGCACTAATTGAGAACCATTAGTGTGCATTTTCACAAGCACACTGTCTGTAACATAACACGTACATTTGTTGTGTGCATGTATTGCACACATATATAGTTAACACGTAACCATTAAAGCAGAAAGAATACCCACAGCTGCATGCATAGATACACACACAATTGGTAACACTTATGCTCTTTATTAATATTATTGATGCACAATGCCATGCATAAATGGTGACTTATACATGCCCAAGCAATAAATAAATTATACTGAATACATAAAGTGTACGTACACATGCATATATACTACTTACTTGAAGATAGAACACTGCCAGAACTTGGTATATAAGAAGTTGATGGACAAGTATGGTCTCCATTGGGCTGCACCTAAGATGGTAGTGTTCAACGCAAGAGCAATGGGTGCATCAATTTGTGCAATAGCTGTGCAGATGAGTATATAGAAGGCAAGGAAAGGCCAAGATTGGGGCCTTCTGGGGCAAAGAAGTTTGTATGCCCTCCAAACTGCAGCAAGGTCCCTTGCACAAAAAAGTGAGCATTAAGATTAATTGTTCATGTACAGAGGGGGTACAACCTGATTGACAGTAATGCCACTGAGTGAAATGGTATTCTGATAGGAATTCATTACCAGATAGTATTCCCCTTCTTCGAACATGCCAGATGGTCAGGGTGAAATGCAGTGTCAGAGCAAAATATCGTGATGTTGGGAAGTAGCCTTGCAACAGAGATGCTTGTGAATGCGCCATCACCATCAAATCGCAAAACAGGAAAGAAATATTTCCCAATTCCAAGATATGCGTGGGTAGGACAGTTTCCTGTAGCTGGGAGGTTAGTAAAATGCCTTCAGTGCATCCAGTATGGAAGGAAGAACATAGCATGATGCAGTTCACCCTCTATTAAAACCGTTGATAGCTAGCTGCCATATGACCATGTTGTAGTCTCAGAGTCACACACATTGAAACTGTCGTAGCTACGTAGGTATAGCTAGCCTCTCCCACACAACAAATGCCACACATGAGTGAGTGAGGTGTCCTCTATGAGAGAGGTCGCTAAAAGACTGCTCAATATAGTTCAGGATTCACTTTCATTTCGCGTTGTGTAGAGACACGCAGTACGTACGTAGCTAGCTACAGCTTCAGGAGATGCTGCGCTCGATTCACACACAATACTCGGCTTGTGTGTGACTTTTCGGGAGTCTGAGTTGCCAGGTTGTAAGGCGAGGTAGGCGGGAAGCAACAATTGAGGAGAAAGTGCATCGGCGAGTCCGACTTCAGTGTAGAAGACGGGTGAGGCGACTGGCTCGCTCGGGAAACTGGAGAACGCCTCCGTTCACTAGTTTCCGATCCAGTCTCCGGACGTTCGCGTAACAAACTATATAGCTATGCAGGTTTGAATAGCATCGCATTTTGACGCTTTGGCATGCTGAGTAAGACTTGATAGAGACAAGGCTATATCACAGCACATGCATATGCACAGTCCGCCCACACCCCACGTACACAAAAGACAAAATAATGTTGATGTAAATGGACACTACACTGAGCTGTGACCGCAATGTGGTGCTAAAAATCGCAATGCGGGAGGCTTAAGGGCACGCCATATATGGAGGTGTCTCTGCGTACTATCACATCACCACCACATTCCGAGTCACCGCGAGAAGCAGTGTGTCGAGTCAGTGACCGTGAGTGTGTGTGTGTGTGACGCACTTCTTGTTGGACCACGTTAACAGAGAAGCAGGAGGAATGTCCACTGAAGTCCGTATTGAGGATGAGAGCGACTTCAAGTCTGCCGTCGCTGATGTGCGCAGCGACACATCGGGTACCAACTGGTGAGGGAGAGAGAGAGTGAATGAGAAAGGAGAGAGAGCGCGCTGGGGAGCTGAATGGGGTTGGCTATATGCGAGTAGTCCCGGCACCTTTGCGCGAGTACGAAGCGTTAGTCTGTAGGACAGTGGGATAAAGGGAATTTGCCGCACCGCGTGTGTGTGTTTGTGTATGGAGTAGTGTACAAGCGTATTTTGGAGCTGTTAGCTACTGAACTTCCAATGACTCCCAATAGCACCTGTTCTCTCCATTTTAGTACTATAAAAGCCCTTTGTCAATCTCTTGGAGTGGTTTTCCGTCCTGCTTAACTACTAAGCTACCTGGCAACCCCTTGTAATTGTTGTCTATTGCCACACGGGTGTTTCGCACGCGTACAAAACTAGATTGCGCAATCAAGACAATGGCGTAGCTCTTTGTGTGTTTTCCCTATGCTGGCTATACATAATCGTGTTATCATTCCTCCGGGTTTTCTGAACGAAATCACTACATACCAGCACAAGCTAATGATACTTTAAGCTGAATTCACTTGAATTCAATTTGCTACTTATTTTTTCCTACAGATTCTGGAAGAATTCAGCTAACTCTATAGCTATGGCTGTACACATGTACCCATGTGGCAGTGACAACATACAGGGAACAATGCTTTGCATGTATATAACAATGCAATCCCTGACAGTGATGCCTGTAGCTATGTGCATGTGTGAAGGAACATTTTCATTCATAGCTAACGTAGGGCGGCGGTAGCGGCGGTAGGTGGGGGGGGGGGGGGGGGGGGCTAGGGGGCTGTATCTTGAATATAATGGGCACATGTATGATTGGCTTTGCCAGTAGCTATAAGCAGCCCCCCCAAACCCAACCATGTTCCGCCACCACTGTTCATAACATAATTGTATAGCTAGCTAGCCAAGTAGCTAGCTACATAGCTATTTTTAAGGGTGCAAGTAGATTCTATGGGGCTTTCAGTTAGGGGGCAGAGCCTCCCCCACCCCCACCCTCTATTTATAGCTATTGTAGCTAATTAGCTAGCTATTATGCATGCATAGCTATAGCTATAGCTATATACAATTATCATACAAGAATTAATTACTGTAGATTAATATAATAATACAACTTGCACCATAATAGTTATGTGAGAAGGAGTGGGAGGTGCATGAGCTGGTGTGGGTGGATGGGTCAGCATGGGTGTGCATGTGTGAAAGGAAATTGCACGGGATGTGTACAGATTAAACTCAAGATAGCACACGTTATGGGCTAGCTACCTGTAATACTTAAGCTAGTACTGCCCAAGAAGCTAGAGAGTCTGGTTCTTCAGCTAATCCCCAAGCACAATCTGGTTCTGTGCGTGAAACTAACTATGGAGAAAAGTGATAAGGTAAACTAAGTTAATACAAATGGAAAGATTTAAATTTGTAGCTAATTATGTTCATTTAAATGCCTAACAGGAGGCTAAGAAGGGTGACTTTAAAGAACTACCAGAAGTTACTTGTGTGCCTGAGACGCCATCTAAGATTATAGCTAGCTATAGCCAGTGGGAGGAAGACCGGCATATCTTCCTACCAACACCTCAAAAGCCTCATCCACCCACAATTGCTTTTGAGCAATTGGACAGTGAGTACAATGTATTATAACTTCATAGGATTTCCCTGTATTTAGCTAAATTGATCAATGAACATATAATCATGCACAGGCCCAAGCAGCAGCAGCAAAGAAGCAACGGCTTCCTGCCCCTGCCTTTGTCCTCACTCGCATCCCTCTGAGCATTTGTACAGTGAGTATTACAATATTGATCAGCTGCATATTATTCAGAACTTATATAATTATATACCACACAAACTTGACACTCTTAAAAAATTGAATGTCATAATTATAATAATATAATATAGGGTACACGTGCATGTACATGCACTATGCTGTCCACAGGCTCATTCAACATGTACAGCTCTGATGTTGAGGAAGAGGCAGCCAGTGAGTCATCATGTTGGTTTCAAAACGTGCCCAAATGGTGAAATGCAGTGATTAATTATAACACCATGCAATTTTATGCAGAGAACACGGATGAAGAATGGGAGATGACTGATAGTGCATGTGATGAGCAGGCGCAGGATGACGGGGAATATGAGTTTAAAGAAGAGTGGCTAGCAACGTACCCGGACATGCAAGCACAGCCACTGCAAGAACAGGATTGGCCTTCCCCAGTGTACATACGCCAAGTGTACAAACGGAAAAGACCTGCATGCTAGAGCCAACTGACAATAGCAAGCTAGCATTGCACTGATGACAATCACAAACTCTAAGCCATTGCGATTTTCCCAAATGCATGACATTGTATAATCCATTTGCTTTGACTCATGATCACAATTTTATATGATTCAATCAACAATATAATTATATGACCAAACAATTGTACTCATGTATATCATGTACAACTTGCACAAATCTCTCACTTAGATTTTCATGTACAGCTGAAGAGAATACATGCAAAATCTTTAGACTGCATGCAAATGTCGTGCACAACTGCCGCACATAATATTCATATACATATTACATACATACATCCATATTGTTCAAGACTTAAACATTCATTGTATACAACATTGTAAACATAAAGTTCATAAACAAGTAAGAAAAATGTGGAGATTTTGTTCTATACAAATAAGTATGTTTCTACGTAAGATTGTACCTGAGAAGGGAGAAAAACACAGAAGCTTACTGTGAAGTTTCACAAACATAATCTATTCAAGAATGCCATGCATGAGCATAGCTAGTTAAAGTTAATGCTTAATGGTAAACAATGCGCATATAAAACAGCAAAACAGCCAGGCAGCACGTAGTTACACAACCCACTCAATGAACAGGCACAGGCATGATGAATTACTTGCTGATTATCAACTAGGAAGGATGCAGGAAACAAAGTAGCATGACAGGAAAAGTGGGGGTGTTTTCCTGTACGGAATAGTATAAAACAGGTGTTGAGCAACTAGAGCTGTTTTAGTATAGCAGCAGTTAGTGCATGAATATGGAGGCTCATCGAACGAATCTGATGAAGTTGTGTAGAATTTGTGCTAAACTACTGGCCAGGTCACAACGGTACAGAGTTACATACAACTGTCTTGATTACGCTGAGAGGTTGGAAGCTGCCTTTAAGGTGCAAGTAAAGGAGGACCAGAAGGAAGTACATCCAAAGCAATTCTGCAATGCATGCTATATGGTAAGCTATAATATATATTGTACAGCCGTTGTATAATGGGAAATGGCATGGCAGGTACAAAATAGGCAGATTGCCCGAAAATGGCTATATGCAGGGGTTTTAAATAAGCAGATTCCATGCCCCAAAAATACATGGTGAGGAATAGTGGTGGGCTATTATATCGGCAGATATCCTGACAGCTGCCACACTACCAAATTGAATCATTTCAAAATCTCAGTATACGGTGTCAGCAATAACAGGACAGGTGACCATATAGGTTCACTTTATAGCACAGGTAAATCTATTGTGGTGTGCATCAACACATGCAGAAGAAAAAATTGCATGCATTCTACCAATCCTAGTACTATATACAAATTATACGTACCCTCTCCATCCCATGAAGGCAATGATTCATTATGAACAGCATGCAAGAGATGGGCATGACTACACTTGCTCAACCCAGCCAGAGAGGTGGGGCAGACACACAGGACATGACTGCAACACATGTAAGAAAGTAGATGTGCAACTGAAAGGAGGCAGGCCACCAAAACGGACAAAGGGAAGAGGGCGCCCCAAATCACAAGCAGAATATGTTGCATCCACAGACCTTACAGAGCACATGAATGCAAGCGCACCTCCAGAACAGGATGTAGACCCTCCACCGGAGCAGGACGTAGACCCTCCACTGGAGCAGGATGTAGACCCTCCACTGGAGCAGGATGTAGACCCTCCACCGGAGCAGGACGTAGACCCTCCACCGGAGCAGGACGTAGACCCTCCACCGGAGCAGGACGTAGACCCTCCACCGGAGCAAGACGTAGACCCTCCACCGGAGCAGGACGTAGACCCTCCACCGGAGCAGGACGTAGACCCTCCACTGGAGCAAGACGTAGACCCTCCACCGGAGCAGGACGTAGACCCTCCACCGGAGCAAGACGTAGACCCTCCACCGGAGCAGGACGTAGACCCTCCACGGGAGCAGGACATGGATTCTCCACCGGAGCAGGAAGTAAACTCTAGCCAAAGAGCTCCTTCCACACCATCAGCCATCAGTCTACGAAGTGTGCTAAATGCACCAATTGAAAAAACACCTACCATGATAGAACAAAGAGCAGCCACACACATCATCAGGCGAATGATAAACTCAAGGTGTGAGAGGGCAACAGATCAAGATCTCACATTGCCAACAGGAGGCCCAGTAAGTAAATTAGTCCACATATCCAGTTCAGGCTTATTGAAGTAGGGCATGCAAGCTAGAAGACGTTTAACTGGTATATATGCACACAGGCCATGTAAATATGACGACTGACCCACTAGGGATGTGATGTCATAACACAGTTGAAGATAGCTCCTGTGGTATATATAATGCACTACATACTATTTACACTATAGGGCTGAAAGAATAGCGGTTTTAGGCATTTGAGCTTGTTCAGCATTGCTGAAGTAAACTATGGCCCCAAAGACATGCTGAGCTGGCACAACTTAGTGGTTTGACACGCTACACAACTCACACACATGTATTACTTATGCCACACTCAAGTGTGATATAAATAATACACACCACATCAAGTTGAAGTGTGATACAACATGTTTCACATACCAGATATCACCTGGTTGCCATGATGTGATATATTGTATATAGACACTGACTGGCTACCCAATCCAGTTTTCACATCCTGGATATTTATTACAATTTCCACTATTACACGCAGCCACTCACATATACAAGAATTGTTCATGGCAGAATTCCTAGTGATGAAGCGTGCCCACGCACATTAATGAATAGATCGAAGCATCTGGCTGCCCTCCGCCAGAAGGTTAGTGGTGGTGACTTATCTTCAGCTAGGATTCAACTAGCACATGAGATTCGACAAAACCGGGATGAAAGAGACACGTTGTTGAGGGAAGCAGGCATCACAGTTCCCCATGAGACCCCTGTAGCAGATATACTGGCAATGAAGGCAGATCTTGCCATTCCTTGGAAGAAACTGAGGAGCATCCGTAGGTGAGAATTCCTCAATAAAGGTACTATAATGGGGCCATGGGACTGGTTATGATCTCTGCCATAAGAAACTCATGTATAGCAGCTATTTACATATGCAGGACATGTTACATTGTATGAAAGCCAGACACAACTGTTAACATTGAATTCTAGTGCTGCTAATAAAGGAAAGCTCCACATTTGTTGAATCCTTCATACCTACGTAACTCTTGTCCATTCTGCAATGAACAGGTGGTTGGCAAAGTGGGGAGTCAAGCTTGCCAGCGAGAAGAAGGAGAGAGAGTTGGCAAAGAAGTGGTCTGCAGGTGACACAGAAGTGGAAACTATGCCTTTCTCATTTTCGACCTCGAACGGAGAAGAACTGAGAGCAGCCCCATGTGTGTACACACCAGATTTAGTACGAAGGATACTATCCTATCTGGATGAGCTTGAAGAGTAAGTTCTAAGACACTATATGCACATATGGTACTTGTCACAAGAAACTTACATTATTCTGCAGATTCGCTGTAGGGCAGTATGCGAAACATGGGCAGCAAAGTTACAGTAGGTCGCAAATACTCCAAAAAACTTTTGCGGTGTCTGTACAGAACCTCACGAATAGCCTGCAAATTCGCCATGGAGAATACGCAGATTCGCTGAGAAGAATCATACGACTGATCGCACATGATTAGAATCTTTGTCCGCCATGTTTTCTGTAGTAGCTACCTACGTATAATATGGCTACAGAAACAATTTCGTGCGCTAGAATCATCGCCTAGCTGACGTTCTGTGAAACTGGTTCAGAAATGCTGCGGACAGGACACATTTTTCGGACTCTAGACAGACGATTTACGGACTGTGCATAGATGCTTCACGGCGCGCTGTGCAGCAGCTTCGCAGAATATCAGCAGAATTCAATGGAATGACATAAGTTTCTTGTGACATGTACTGTACATACAGTATGTCTTCGTTCATCAAGCACACGCAGCATGTTCACAGGTCCTACAATTACCTTCACACAGAACTGAAGCACTCACATGGCATGACAATGCTATCCCCAATGATGAAATTTGGGTGAAGGTGGGAGGGGACAAAGGAGGCGGTTCCTTCAAGATGTCCTTCCAGGTGATGTAATCATTTGTGTGTATGTGTCCCTGGGGTGTCTTTAGTACATATAGTATATTTGTGATGCAGATAGCCAACCGAGACAAACCTAACTCGGGAAAGAAGACTTGTGTCTTCTGTTGTTTTAAGGCCGGAGACTCCACTACCAACCTACATCTGGCACTGGACACATACACTGATCAAGTCAGCAGGCTACAATCTGGCACTACTTGGAGGTATGCAACACCTAAAACACACCATACATGTGTAACATCACTAAATCACTCTCATCATTACTTTATAAAGGGGCAAACGTATCCGAGTCTTCCTTTTCGGAGACTACGAATTTCTGTGTAGAATATTCGGTCTCTCTGGGCCCACTGGTAAGCACTACTGTGCTATATACACCAGTCCTCAATACTGTTAGTCAACCTTAGAATAACTGACTTCTCACTTTGCACAGGTCGACACTGCTGTCTGTGGTGCACCATCACATCACAAGAAATGAAAATTCCTCTTGCTGTGAGAGAAACACCTGCAGCTCGAACCATACATACACTAGAGAGAGACTTTCACCAGTTCACGGCAGCAGGAAGTATGCTCAAGAATGCAAAATTCTTCTACAACGTCATCCAGCCTTACTTCTTCAACATCCCTCTGGATCAGGTAAACATGCCAGTCTGGCATTAATACGTATGTACGTACTGTATAGTGGGAAATATTGGCGGGGTTTTAAATTTGGCGGTTTGACGGTTTTCAGAAAATCCACCAAATTAAAAACCCCGCCACTACCGTATAGCGGGAAATATTGGCAGGCACAAATTTGGCAGATTTGAAAAAAGGGATTTGGAGCGTTTTAAATTTGTCAGATTTCGAGTCCAAGACCAATGATGTCACAAAATTGCACTCAACTCGCGTGTATTGATGCTTGAGCATGTGTCAACGGCTACTATGGAGGCTTTGGAGGTGGAGAGCTGCATTCATGCTCACCATGTTTATAAAGAAATCTGGAGTCCAACAGCTGATGAAGAGTTGCCATGTGTGAGGGAAAGCAGCAATACGAAAGATCCATACGCCGTGGCAGTGACGCGAAAGAGTGCCATCGTTGGGCATGTCTCGAGAAAAAGCCATCAGCTGTTTGTGCACTATTTCTACGAATGCAGGGAACATCATGCGGTTGTTCCAGGTACCGTGAAGTACCTAGTAGCTATGGCTGGCCCGTTTTCAGCTGCATATTTCCCTATCTTCACTCTTCATCAGGGGTGTAGCTGATGTACGTGCCGCTCTGCGCTTCTTCCCTACCTTCGCTTGTTCACCAAGCACAAGAGCTCCCCTCATGCGTTCGTTCACCTGTTCTGTTTCCTTCTTTGAAAGAGCATCACAGTTGAGAACAGGTCCTTCCATCAGTAGGTATTTCAGCAGGGCCATATCAACTGCAACGCATGTGCATGCATGCATGGGCTGCACACTCGTAATATGAGTGTGCCTGTCAATATTTCCTGCTATACAGTATGTAATTTAACTATTGGCATTTGTTGTACATCAATTTAGGTGTGTGTACCAGCCTTACACATTAGTTTAGGGATCTTTCTACGGCTATTTCAACTATACGAAGAGGCATGCCATGAGTTGGATGTGAAGCTAGCAGCAACTCTAACTACATCTACAGAGGCAAACCAGCATTTCAATGCCTATATAACAGCCCTAAAGAAGATAGCAGACAACGAAGATATGGTACAACAGTGCGAGAGTATGGCTGAGAGCAATGACCAACTGGCTATATGGTTTGCCCTGGATGCACAAGACAACAGTGAAGTACAGGAACAAGTGGAGCAACTCATGCAGGAAGCACAGCACCTTAGGCAGCAAGCTGACAGACTAGTGAGTCTATAGAGTGAATCACTGCCAGTTTACAATAGGATATGGTGAATTGCTGCTATGTATTTTCCAATATAGAGAATGGAGGTCCAGTCTCTAACTCCTCCTGAGTTTAGACTACATCTAGGACCATTCGTGCAGCAAGTGAACAAGGCCCTGAAGGAATGTGGGGTAGAGCGCCAGGCCTATCATGGAAGCACATTCGTTGGCAACCATGTGCACCAATGCTGCAAGGTAACTTATTACATGTTAAATCTGCAATAAGTTAATTAGATTGCTGAGTTGTTAATAATGATCTGCATTTTAGGCTGATACTATAGACAAACTATGTGACTGCATTACTACCATACCTCGGGAAGACCACTCCTTGGTGGTAGCTGCTGAAACTACGTCAAGGAAGTTCCGAAAACTTTTCCAACTGTTCGCCAAGTGCCATAACACCTACAGTAAAGCACAGCCAATTTCAGATGAGGGCATAAGACAGTTTCGTAAGTTACTAAATTGTACCTTGTCATAAGCTGTAGATATATGTGTTAAAACACATGCACACATCACAAGACTTGATAAATATATATATATATATAGTTTTTCCATTTATTTATTTATTTATATATTTTCAGGACTGGATGTGACAGAATTCATGGCATATTACAGAGAAGAATTTCCACTGGCTTCAGTGACACCAAAAATGCACATGTTAGAAGACCACATTGTACCTTGGATGCAGAGGTGGCACTTTTGTCCTGGGTTTCACGGAGAGCAGGGTGCGGAGTCCATCCATGCCATTTTTAATAGTTTAGGACGTACATATGCATCTGTTCGGAATCCACAGGAGCAGCTTAGGTTAATATTCCAGGAGCATCAGCTCCAAGTATGCCCATCCACAGATGCAGCCCGACCACTAATAAAGAGGCGTAAGAAGTAACTATAACTATTCTATAGCACTATTACTTGTAATGCACTATCATTACTGGCTATGTATACTGCATTGTGTCACACAACATTCAACAATTTTATTATAGAGCTGCATGCAAGGGGCAGGGAGCCCAGTGTGCTTTGCACATGGTGTATTCAAATCTCATTGTACAAAGTCAATGGATGATAATGTTCAGGGAATACACCTTTGATTTCGATGGATGGCAATCAAACATGGTAGGATACAGATAAGTGTAATGAAAGTAACATGGTTTAGCTAAAATTTGGCTTAAAGTCATTCTGTCTGAGTTCTTGCATCTTTACCATCGCCCCCATATTTAAGAGATAGGGTAAACACTGCATTTTCGTTGAATGTGGACTTCAGTTTAAAACCAAACATGGAAAACTATATCATGACAATCCAAGGAGTGATCTACTATGGTTGGCGTGTTCACCCCTGAGCTTGAATGAATCAACATCAGAAGATTGTGCCCAATGAGTTTTACAGAAAGAATCTACAGAAGGATCCCAATAAAATAGTTTTGATTAGGTAAATTGCAAATGGGCTGGGAAGTATTCCACCCGAAGGGCAGGTACTGAGCTAGTAATAATAAATATTGCAAGTTATATTGCATTTTATAACTTGCACTGCATTTTAAACTTGCACTGTATTTTATAACTTGCACTGTATTTTATAACTTGCACTGTATTTTATAACTTGCACTGTATATAAGTTCTGCATTTTCTATGAATTTGCGCAATCTATAGAACGTACAACACAATGCAGGAAAACTTCAGGACATTGGCATTGCGAGGTCTAAGTATCTCTCCACTTTTTCTTGCTAGGCGTTAGGGCACATGCAAGGCTCCGTCACAGCAGCAGTTTCGAATGAAACCGTAGCTATTTGATGGCGAAAAAGAGTATCCCTTCCTATCATGACCCCAATGCTTGCTGTTTTCTTCACTCGTGTTAGGTGCCGACAAAGTGGTTTCATTCGAAGCTGCTGCTGTGACCAGGGCTTGAGTGTGCCTTAACACCTAGCAAGTAAAAGTAAAGACATGCCACATCCTGTCAAGCAAGTCAAGTCAAGCAATGCCAGTGTCCTGAAATACACACAGTATTCCCAGATTGCATTGCGCATTCGAAGAGCGGAACATATATACATACACTTGCCAAAACACAATCCCCAAACAAGCGCTGAGAAAAATAAGTAGCAAGATAAAACGTTGATCAACAGTAACTTTCGTATCTGCTCTTCACATTTAACTAACACAATTGATCACAAAAACCCGGGGAAAATTATTACATTCACAAATCGTTGGATAAAGCAAACAGCATAATTTACGCCGTATGCACTTTGGCTTACCATCGCACGCTGTAGGTAAACTGAAAATACTTTTCTGTCGTACAGTATAAGGTGCTTGAAGCCCATTGTATATTGTACGAGGGGGAAAGAGTCGAATAAACTTCAGCCCGCGCTAGCCAGGCTTCGGGCAAGTCACGTGTTTCTGCGCATGCGCAGAAACTTACATTCCGGCAGCGCTACTTTCGAAACACCCGTGTGCCAGTATTGAATCCATAGCTACACCGTACGTACTTGGGCTTAGGTGCTGTGCAGCATTGTCTGGTGTTGCCCCATCACTTGCACTTGCTTCAGTGAAGGTGGATGGACCCAGTGTAGTTCGGCCTCCCCTCTCACCTTTCTCCATTACACCTCTGTCACTCTCACCCCTAACACACTCTCCTCACACCTCCCCCCTCTCCTCTCCCACTCTCTTCCTCCCCTCCCATCCCATCCCATCCCAACCAGGGCTCTATTCTGCCATGTTGACGGCAACCCAAATGTGATCTGCACCAGTGCCCGAGGTGGGGGAGGAGTTACAGAGTTTGTATCTTACCTTGACGACACACAAGTGCAATACGGCTACTGTGAGTCCTATACATGTACATTGTTTGCTTCGGCTGTTGGGAGTGCTGATGTGTTGTGGCTCTGTTTCATGTCCATACATGGGCAACCAAGAGTGTGCTGTGACTGACAAGTGCTAACTCGTCAGTCACAGTCATCTGTATCAATCCAGGCCCTGTTGTGTTTCAAATGGTTGTGTGCTAAATAGAATTATTACCACTTACCTCTATCGCATTCCCACCTCCATCGTCTACCTGTTTCTACTATTGCTTACACATGCAAGTGGACAAGGCTGTAATAAGCTCCACTAGCCACCCCTCAGAGGACGGAATGTCAGTATCATTACCAGTAGGTGATAGTGGTGGGCTGTACACAGCCCACGTTGCCTTGTAAGCTGTATTGAACCAGGTGGTTGACACAGTCGATGCATTCCAAGCAGGCCTAAGGGCAAGTAGTTGGTCTGTCAACATCTGCTCCCTGCCTGTACCTCTTGTGGAGAACAGTGTGTGGGAGCATGGTCCTGGGAATGCTCTGACAGCTTAGCCCCACTCTTTGTCTGAAGTAACCTGACACCCAACTGTGATCTTGTGCATGCGTGCACAGCATACTTTGCAGGTGTATTTGCATATTCTGTAATACTATGCAGTAGACCACCTGTTTGTGGTGGCCAGTGCGTGAAGCAGCCATCTGCATGCTTGAAGTGTACAGCTAGCCTCTTGTGGAAAGGAGTATTGGCATGTTGCAGTGTTGCTATGTATATGATGTAGGAACCAGCTTATGAGATCTGACTGGAGACTGATCAGACTAAAGGGTTCATGCTTCATCTGTGAATGTTGTGTATGTGCGCATAGGACAGTGAATTAGAACAGGCAGTGCGTGTGCACACACGCACACACACACACACGCACACACACAAACACACACACACACACACACACAAGCACGCACACGCACAATGCAAGCACATGTGTGCGAACCAAGAGGTAATTTGTTCTAATGCACACACGATTGCCTAGTCTTTGTGTGATGTTTTATCTCTCACAGGTGGCAGTGATTGTTAGTGTACGTATATAGTGTGGTGGGCAGTGTGTGGGCATGTCTATTGTTTATGTGCATACACTTCTGAGCTACTGTACCGTAGCATCAATGGAATGCAGTGGGGACAGCTGGAGCTGTCAGTGAGCCTACGTATGTCTGTACATGTACGTGGGGTTAATCATAGTGCAATGTATTGTGTTGCTAACATCACCTGTGTGTATGTACAAGTACTTGTGATCGGTGGTCTTAGTATGTGCGTGACACTACATGTCACAGCGTGCACACATGCACACGCACACACACCTACTCACACACACTCACACACACACACACACACACACACACACACACACACATGCACACACACACACACACACTGTCACAGTGCACACATCCAAACACCTACAAATTGCTCATTAGTCATAAGACAGAGCTGTGTATTAGTATAACAGTGTACCCTACGTACGTATGTGTGTTGTACATGAGTCTAGTTATGATGCGATGAACCCATAAAGATATACTGTTTTTGTTGCATAGAAGGAGACATGTACGTACACTGGAACAAGATAGCATCCCGTCCATGTCCACTAGTACATGTGGAGTGTGTGCATGTGGAGTGTGAGGGCTGCAGATGGTGGGCATACTTACCTACTTACTAGTCGTGAGAGGATACCTGCCATTGCCACGTTGTATTGCGTGTGTCTGGCCCACCATATACTGTACAGTGCAACATGTCTAAGATAGTCACTGTGTAAAGCAGCCAACTCTCTAAACAGCCAGCCTCCCTGGCACCTAAAAGCACTAAAACAATGCAATCTACCTCTGTAGAGCCCACCTCTCTATGAAGGTCATTATTAGTGGCCTACAGGTGGCTGTCTTAGAGAGGTTCCACTGTACAATGCCCAGTTTGGTGAGGGCACGCAAGCTGTGTAGTTTGCTGTGATAAGCTTAACTCAATTTGTGTGACAGATTGCCATGACCCCCCAGGTTATAATTAGTGACTCAATAGGCCAATTTTGTATCTCTGTGTATTTTGTATTACAATGGTGCTATCTTGTATTACATGGTGCTATACTAGAAACCACGATCTAGAACAGCGTTCATGTGCAATGTTGTAATGAATGACATAATGTTAGGAGATAGGCTAGAGACTGCCTGTTAGATTTGCAGCTGCTGTGTGGTGGTTTGACTTTGCATCCACAGTGATCCCTAAGTGTACACGCCCCACGACAACTGTTCTACAGTATTGTACTGTGACAATACCCAGTATGCAAATTTATACTGTATACAGTTAGCAGTGTATGCATATATGTACAATATTCTACTACATGTGCGCTGTTACCATAGTGCAGGTCACATAGGAACGTATGTCCATACATACGTACCTCCATGTCACATTCATTGAATATGACATTATTGATAGCCTCCATAGCTGTTGCATATGATTTTCTTGAGAATAACTTGCTGTTTGTGCTCCGTCTTTCCTCATAGTGAGAATTGATGAGCAGTTTGAGGTGTCGGCCACTGTCAAGTTTGTCTACATTCGCTTTATGGGGCAGGAAGTGAAGCCAACTGTTAAGGGACGCTATGGCGTGGTGTCCGGCGCAGTGGAATCACACTTCCAGGTGTGTGTCTGTGTGCGTGCGTGTGTCTGCATGTGTGCATGTGTGCGTTCATGCATGCACACGCATATCTTTTACTACCACTTCCACACATGTCTCGGTTCCTCTAGTGCATCACTTGTGTACTGTATACATTTGTCCACTGCACACGTGCTGTCTCCTCACCTGTTGATTGTAGAAGCACCTTGCTCTTGATGTCGGGAGTAAGGAGGAGATCACAGAAGAAGGGATCAAGCAGCAGTTACAGGAGACTAGGTGAGTGGGAGTGGCAGGGTGGGAGTGGCAGGGTGGGAGTGGCAGGGTGGGAGTGGCGGGGTGGAGTGTGGTGGAAGTGGCGGGGTGAAGTTGGTGAGAGTGGTGGGGCAGAGTAGGTGGAGGTGGTGGGTGTGCGGAATAGAGTGATTGTGAGCTGCGTGGGTGGGGGGTGGAGTGACTGAAGACTTGCCCACTGGATGACTTCGTCATGGTACGTAAGTGTGTAAGTAGAGTGATAGTTGAGGCAAGAGCGGAGGGAGAGACAGGTGCAGTGATAGTGGAATGACCTGCAAGTGTCCAACTGCCTACCTTGTGCAGTGGTACAAAGAGCAAAGTGCTGGAGTTGGCAGAAGGCAAATCCAGGCCTGTGAGTCTCACAGTGTTCCCACACACAGTCCCTTGCTATTGTTGTTTCAAATATCTGTCCAATATGAATGTGCTTCTACGTAGTTACTGTGAACAGTTCTTAAAAATTCTCACACACTCAGTACAACTGGTCTGTATAGTGCAGTACACCATTTGTGTCTTGTGTCCACATACTCCTTCAATTTTGGACCAATGGCTGCCCAATGCAGTCGTTTCATGTTGTGTCAGTAAGTGTTGTGACAGGGCCAAAGGGAGATGTAGAGTTGTTCTGTGAACAAAGCTTTGTTGTCTATACTTATTGAGAGACAGCAGCAAAATGGACGTTGTAGTGTGTTTGTTCTTGTGCTCTGTTGTACATATATAAGTGAATGCCTGTTTGTCCGGAGCCAGTGTATTTGTAATAATTTTACACATACTGTACATACATTCGCATACCTTCATGTCATCCAGAAGTAGCAGTGTTACTCGCATGCAGCCACAGAGAGATGCCTGTCTTGTGCAAAATGTGCTGTTCCTACATTCCAGCATGCAAGCTTCCAACCACTGGCTGCTAATGTTTATAACACTTTAGTGTGCCATCTACCAATAGTCCTTGGCATGCGGCCTTAAAGACCCATGCTGCTGTCCAGTCATTAGCACGCACACCCTATGTCTATACACATCCTATGTCCCCCACATCCTATGTCCATACACTGTTGTAAATGGCCATAAACACACAGTCTGTATGTATGTCCATTGTAGCTTGGTGCACACTAGCCAAAGTTAACAATTGTTCAGACATTTCTGTGACATTACAGTCACCTTCTTGTACCTGAGGATGTGACAGCAGTGTATGTATGTCGGATTTAGGATGACTGTGTTACTGACATGAAGGTGATTGGGGAATGGTTGTATGTGTGCTCCCTCACTCTGTGTTGCCTGTTGTTCAGGAACGTGGCTTTGTCGCTAGCAGCACCAAAGGAGCAGGTGCCAAGTCCTCTGGCTTCACTGGGCAGTCTGTGGACAAGGTGGCAGCTGGTGGAGCGGGTAAGTGATGAATGTCTTTATGTTGGGATTGTTCCTGGGGTATGAGTTTGCTAGTATGTTCTGCAATCAGCCACTTGCACAATGTCTTACAACCAACAATGCACCTTTCTTCACACAGTGCAGCGATACACCCTTCTTCACACTGTACAGTGATACACCCTTCCTCACACTGTACAACAATACACCCTTCCTCACACTGCACAACTGTCCAATGCGTACATGCAGTGTGCATAGTATGTGTACTCTGTGCTTGGTTCCATCAACCAATGCTATGTTCGTATGTGTATGCATTCCTGCACAGCTGTGAAGTTTGATGACAGTGTTGGTGAAGCTCTTAAAGAAGTGAAAAGTGATGAAAGTGACATAGGATGGTAGGTGCTGTGTGGCTGCACATACAATGCATTGTACACTCTGAGTGTGTGTGTGTGTGTACGTACGTACATGTTAATGACACTTGTACTGTAGGTGCAATTTGTTATTGGAGGTTGTGTTAGAAAGTGTGACCTGTCTGAGACAACCGCCTGTGGGCCAGTTCTGACATTTATAGAGAGGTGGCTGGCCTGCAGAGGTAGAGTGCAATGTTTTAGTGAGGCTGGCTGCTTTAGAGAGGTGGCTATCTAACTCAATGACCATCTTAAACAGGTTGCACTGTTTTGTCTCTTCCCTCCTGGTTAACATGCTCATGTGTC
Source organism: Ianthella basta (assembly GCA_964019415.1). NCBI lineage: Eukaryota > Metazoa > Porifera > Demospongiae > Verongiida > Ianthellidae > Ianthella > Ianthella basta. The sequence goes on along the minus strand of OZ025889.1, from coordinate 3,723,276 downwards.
GTGTGTAGGTGTGTGGCAGCATATACCGACAATGATATCAAACAGCCCATAACCATTCTTGGCAGTGGAGTAACAGCAACTGAGGATGTGACAGCACCCTACTTGGACTTCCTCAAGGAAGACATTATAGCCTATGTGCTATACCGTGTGGTGAGTGCTGTGGGATGACCGATAAATGTGTAGTTCTGTGGGTAGTGAAAGCATTTCTTGGACTAACAAACAATATTTGACCAACCTATTTCCTTCTCCCTTGTCTTCCATGCACAGATTGACCTTGTTGACAGCATCCCAACCGTCAAATTTGCCTACATTCACTGGCAAGGAGAGAGAGTGAAGCCAATGACAAAAGCCAGATCCAGCACTCACAAAGGAGCAGTGGAAGAGGCCTTTGGAGTATCCTTAACTTTTCCCTGTGGTCTTGTATGTAGTTAGTTCCCTAGAAGCAAGTCGCAAGTCATGATCAGCATGCACTGCATGTACACCTTTCTTTTTTGTGCACACTCTGTTGAGTATCCTTGACCCAGCCCACAGCCTGCACATGTCAAGATTTTTGCCACAACTACAAGTGAAGTGAGCCTGAGGAATGTCATTGGACAAGTCCAGGCTACTAGTGGATCAAAGAGTCGTGTCAAGTAGTGTGGTCTCCCAAAAACTAGAGTATGTGTGTACAAATTGTGGTACAAGAAACACTCATAGTATCTTAGACTTCAGGTAGTTAGCACTTATTCACAATAGGATTGGCATTTCTTGAGAGATATCATACACTTGATACACATGCAACAATGAACAAGTGAATTCTTTTGTACAAATTGATGGCTTTTAGAAAAGCCGTTGGTTCAAAGGTTAGTTAAAAATGTTCAGGACGAGTTTACTTGCTGCTGGTGTACTTGGTCACAGCCTTTGTGCCCTCAGAGACAGCGTGCTTGGCCAGCTCGCCCGGCAGGAGGAGACGGACTGCGGTCTGGATCTCCCGGCTTGAGATGGTCGACTTCTTGTTGTATTGGGCCAGGCGAGCGGATTCACCGGCAATCTTCTCGAAGATGTCGTTTACGAAGGAGTTCATGATGCTCATGGCCTTGCTGGAGATGCCGGTCTCGGGGTGCACCTGCTTCAGCACCTTGTAGATGTAGACAGAATAGGTCTCCTTCCTGGTCTTTCTCCTCTTCTTCTTCTCCCCGGCGACTTTGGGAGCCTTGACAGCGGCAGCCTTCTTCTGGCCTTTGGCAGCAGCAACCTTTCCCGGCATTGCGAATTGATCGTTGGATAGAAAGTCGAATCTCTGAAGACAAACTTGAATCGAGTGCGATTTGGTGAAGAGCAAATGGTGTGATATGTCTTTTATGTTTTCTAGGGTGAGATAACCGCCCACACAAAGAGACCATTGTTAGCCAATGAGATTGCAGTATAAGAATCGGACCGAAGTGTACTAACCCCTTCCCGCTCTTTTTCATATGACATTGATTGGTCACGTGCATGCACGCGACACTCGCGGGATAAGCGCCGGGTGCGTGTCTATAGTGTGCGCGAGCCTATATTTAGCATACAAACGACCATCACGATCCATCCCTACACAGACAGCACTACGTGCTATACTAGCTGTCTGATATAACTATATATAGCCATTATAATTCAGCATAATAATATTGTGTATCATAATATAACTTGCATGTACGTATGTGCATGCATGCAGCACATACCCCTAGGCAATCCATGGCTCAGATCAATTGCTTGCATACACGCACATGATAGTCCACCGTCAACGTAGCTTGATTACTGACACATGCATGTGCACAATCTATATAATTATAGCTGCACACATCACAAATATTATAAAGCACATTGAAGGGATGGTAAAATTTAATGTGATGACATTGTTAGCTATACATGCAAACACACTTCAGGAGATAAAACAAAGGTTCGCTTCACTTGTGTAGTGGCATTAAATATTTGGTGATGAATATTAATAGTCCCAAAAATCAAACAATAGAATATACAGGAAAACACAAAATGCACACTGCTAATTTGACACTTCATTCAGTTACAGCACAGGACGTCATCAAGGTATAGACTCAGCGACTGTATCAGACAACAGCGGGTGCTCCCCCTGGAAACTCTGAATCTGCTTTCGAAGCTGGGCCAAATGACCAACCTTGGTAATGCCCATGTCCTGCACAACAGGCATAGCCAAACTAATCAAACCAACATAAGTAAATCAAACACAATGCCCTAATGAAGCTGCAGGATATGATGACAAGCAGAACACTGTGATACACACACATGCACACGTGCGCGCACACACACACACACACACACACACACACAGCTATAAACCTTACTATTGTCATGGCAACACAAAGAATCATGGCCCATTGGGGGCTAATACTGCTCCCCATGACAATTCTAACTGCTAATGCCTTAATACAAAGAAACACGCTAGGTTCTGACATATAATTGGGACAACATACCTTCATATACATGTACACACACAAATCTAAACTGTTCTTCGCCGCACTACTAAAAGCACCCATAGCAATTCAGCATCACCATAAGACTCTCTGCATACCATTAAATCTGATTTCTGCAGTGCAACCAGTTCTTGTCCCCTGATCTCGTGGGCCTTGAACTGGTCTGAGTACTGACCCAAGCTGATCTCCTCCAACCACTCACAAACTTGCACAATGCTCCATGACTTCACATCTGCAGAGAGAATGGCATGTCCCAACCTTACGTACATACAAGTACACACAACATCTAAACACTGTGACTGCAAAACATATCAGCTTATAACTAAATAAATTCTTTGGTAAACCAAATCCTATTAAACTAGGATATTTCATTTCGGGTGAAATTACATTAGTTGCGCTGTGATTCAAACCCTATTTTTAGACATAATAGTAACAGATCTCTTTGGAGAAGCCTAAGACTAATTTCTCCTATTACCACGACTCTAAAAGCGATCTTTTGGCAGGACCGGTTAGCCATAATAAATCGAGTTGGAAGGACTTCCTTTGGGACAAAGCAGTATTTGCTGCATGCAGAGAATTCAGCAAGCGTTCTTGCTCAGATACTCAGACAGGTTTCCAGTGCACACGAGAATGCCTTGTGGCAAAACATGCTGACCAAAAAAATGCTCATGAATACTTGCTGTTGAGTAAGAGGCCAATATCTTTGCCTTCAGTTGTAGCGAAGATCCATACAACTCTGAGGACAGTACGACAACTATTGCTGTTTGCACTTTAAACTGGGCAAGTTAAGTATGCAGTCATTAGACTCCAGTAGCATTTCAATGATCTTTGATCTGGACATTTAATCAGGTCATACATTGTATAAACTCACTAGCCCTGGGCTCTTAGAGTGATATGAGAAGCTGCAGTGCATGGTTGCCATAGCAACAAGATATATTAAATAGCCCACAGTAGCCCTCAGCACCAATCTCACCCTCAACACAGTACTTCTTTGTATCCGTTGCCATGACCTCCTGCTGGCGGCTCCTCTGACGGTGGTAATATGCAGCCAGGGTACAACCTACTTGTGACTCACTGCTGCTTGCACCCACCACCATATGAGAGTCAGATGAGTGCCGCAACAGTGGAGCAACACTCTACAGTGCACAAGAGAAAGGTATGACTATCACATATGTTGGGAGTCAGTTCAATCAGGTAATCTTGCAGCTTCTTTAGATCAAATTACCGAGTCGAAAACTAGTTTAAATGACATACAGGTGGGCAAAACCATACAGTATGTACCACCTCAATATGCACTAAGGGATGTTTGCGATGGTCACTACAATACATCAACAATGCATGCTTACATACAGACACACTAGATATGGTTCACACAGTTCCAGATGTCTTGGCAGTCTCTGCTACCGGCTTTATCAGTGAATTCACAATATGCACAGTGGGGAATGGTGCACTATTGTTTACTCCTCACCGCTCCCCCCTCCTCCCTCCCCCCTTCTTCTCACCTCTTTGGACTCGTCCCCATGCTGCTTGGGGTACAGAATGCGTCTCATCACACCTTCCACTCTCTGAACAGCATCCTTTACAACTATCTCATAATCCTGAGACATTTTCTTCATGTTAATGAACCAGTGTGTCTCCTGCAGTAGTTTCTTTATCTCCATTTGCATGTTGTTGAGGTTTGCAGAAGTGGCACTCTGTGACATATGAGAAATGGGGAAGGAGGTGTGTGTATGGGAGGGGCATGCAGGGTGTGTGGAAAGGATGTATGAAAGGGGTGTGCACATTGGTGTGGGAAGGGTGTGAATGTGAGTGTGTAGTAAGGTGTGATAGGGCAGAAAGGGTGTGGTGAGGGATGCGTGTAGGAGGAGGCAGGCATTGGCATGAGGAAGGGAACTGAAATAGAGACAAACACACACCAAAGATAACACACAGTCATGGTTGCAATGAAAGATGGGGAAGTGACACTATGATTATTACACTGTGATTGCCTCTGGCCACTCACTTCAGAAACCTTGTCGTCTGGAAATACAACATTGATTGCTCGTGTGGTTTCAATAGCAATCGGAAGGAGAGTTGTCTTGACATCCGCATTCTGTTGGGCCTCTACTTTCAAGCTGCAAGAGGTACACAACTATTAATGAAATTTATCAAGTCATTGACATAAATAATGCTATCGCAGTTGTAAGACAGTCTAAGAACAATTTGCACCCCTCTCAGTCCTTAATACCAGAATGGCTCATAAGAGTGCACACGTGCACACGTGCGCGCGCATGCACGCACGCACACACACACACACACACGTAACCACCCGTCAGTCCTATTCTACCCCTCCCAAAATTTCCCTTGTTGCTCTCTCAATGCTACAAAAGCCAAAATCATTCTCTGGCTTGCTCCACGATCACACTCACACTCCATGCACAACATATGGATGCTCATAAGAAGCCTACCCAAGGCAAACTAACCAAGAAATGAGTGTGCGGGTAGTGAAAACAAGGTTCTTGTAGCTCTGGAGTTGTCCTTCATCTAACTGGCTCACCAGCTGCACCTGTTTGTGTGAGGGACGCTCCACAGAGGGAGCTGTGCTGCGACGTATGGCATTGGCCTGGTTCCATGAGTGCAGGGAATGACTGAAGGCCTGAACAGTCATGTGAATGCACGTGTGAGTGTGATGTGTGCAAAGTGTGCATGTGGTATGTAGTGTGTGGTGTGTATGGTGCAATGTGGTGTGTAGTGTGTGAGGTGCACATGCAGTGTGGAGGGAAGAGCATGAATAGGTAGATCTAAATTACCTGAACAGGTTACTGTACACACAAATCACACATTATTGTAGTCAGGCCACCACACTGGGCAGCTCCACCCTCTCAACAGCAGTCAGGGCACTAATGGCTTAAATTTTGCAAAGGGAGTCCACTAGAAATTGGAACAAATTCGTGCTGCCCTCAAATTTGGGTATGAGCACATCCAATTGCAATGTGCAGCATGTGTAATTGTTCTCTCAGAACACCCAAAGATTGAGTGACCATGCATCCAACACTACGGCTACTGACTATCCACTACTCAAACATCCTGCGAACTAAAATGGAAGAAAACGCCATTAGTCACAAATGTGCTTTGGGAGGGCAGAGTCAACAACAACGAATGGAGAGTACCCGCCCACTCTGCACCCTATACAGTAGGCCCTGCTCACACACACACCTTGTCCTTTACAATCATGCGAGCCTTGTTCTTGTGAGTGACCATGATCACTCCGGGCTCCTGCAGCCACGCCTCTCCATCCACCTGCATGGGGACCTTCTCCTTGCCCTCAATGACCATCCTCAGACTGCGACACTGCAGAGAAGAGATGGGTACAGAGGACGAGTGATATACAATAGATAAAGGTGATACATAATATAACATGCATGTAAGGGGATGCATACAGTACATAGAGGAGGAGTCATAAAAAATGTCAGACATAAAGAAGACACATACATGGTGGACTAATGAGCACAGTGGGCACAAGAGCAGGTAAATACAGTACACAGAGGCCATGTAGTCGTAGTATAGTGCAAATAAGCGAGGTTAAAATGATTGTGCATGTACACACACACACACACACACACACACACACACGCACACACACGCTCACCTGTGCAATGCGGTGATTGCTAAACTGAAACTTAAACACCTTTGTGGTGGCAATGTTGGCGCCGGTAATGGCCACCACTTCCATCATCTTGTCATCAATGGATGGAGGACTGAATTGCTGCAAGGGAATACAAAACTCACTCATATCAGTACATCCATAATGCAGTGCTATCTTAGAGCAACAAGGGAAGCTACACATTGACACTGCACCCTACAGACGGAACATGGCACTTTAACTTACAGCTAGACCAGAAGAGAACAGTGGCCACTTGTACATTTGTGATGTACAAGTGGCAGTACAATGTTATAATACTGTATGTGAGATGAAACTATCGGTGAGATTAAGAATCCAACAAACTCAACCACTTAAGGACCATAGCAGTGCCAAGTATGCATATTACAGGAATAGATTGTACGTACAATGTATGAATGTGTTTGCTCACTACTGCAACCCTAAGCCATTGCAGGAGAGGGACACTCACCCCAGTGCTTCGCTCTGTTCCCCAGAAGTTGGTTCCAGCCATGTAACTGCAGAGCACATAGAGCAGAAAGGATAACTTGCTGATCATTGAATGGGAGCACACACTACCATATTGTACTAACTCTACATACGTACTGTACAGTAGTAGTGGGTGTGTGTACGTATGTGTGTCTGTCCATGCACAGTCACTCACCTGGGTATATTGAGGGCCACTATGCCTTGCACTCCTCGAGGAAGTTTCATTACCTTGCCGTCACACTATGTATATGGTGGAGGGAGACAACAGAGGGCACACTGTATGAGCATACAAGAAGGCTAACTGAACAGACACATACACACATACGTACATGCATGTATGCACGTGCAGACATCAAATAGCTCAACACACCTCCAACCGAACTCTATTCTCAAACCCCCTTTGACTGCCTTGCAGCATCTCCTTCCCACCCAGGATACCAAACAGCATGATATTCTTGGCCCGACTCCTACACAGGTGAAAACAACACACGTACGTAAACATATCTTTCACATCACACAACACAGACAACAACAAACTAGTACATACATGTACACAATGAGTGATGCCACCTAGCTGGACCAGCTTCTTCACCATACTACGTACTAACAACAAGTCAAGGGAGAGCTGAGCAAGGCCCAACAACAATCCAAGTGGATTCAAAAGAAGCACAGCACGCTATACAGCAACATGATAAGGTGTATCAGCACAAGGTGGACAAGGGAGGAGACTTGACGGGCTGGCACTACATCTGTCTGAGTGGAGCAGCTGATGTGACGGTTCAACCACTTTATACAGTGTACTACCACGAGCCACATGCCACCAATGCTGAACAGTACTACTGAAAAGTAGCAACGTCTGCAAGAGGGGAACACAACCAAACTTACGTGTATTGTTTAGGGTTCTCTTCCCTTCTAGTGTGGAACTCGTAAGTGATCTTTGCATCCAGACCAATGCCAAAGTAGTTATTCATTGCTGCTACTTCATGAAGCTCACTGTTAGGAGATGGGAAGGGGGAGGGGGAGGGGGAGGGGGGAGGGGAAGGGGGAGGGGGAGGGGGAGGGGGAGGGGATAGGAGGGTGGAGGGGAGTGAGCATGTAGCAGTACTCCATAATGCAATCACCAATGAGGCAGTCATTCCATTGTAACACAGGCCACCCCGCATGGTATGGACATGAGTACACTGTGGCAACTCCCTCCATGCTGGCCATATGGAATGAATTGTGACTTCCCTTAGAATCAGCTCACTCACCCAGGTCCGTGCCTCCCCTCTGCACCATTCACTGGACTCTGCACTGATAGAGAAGCAGCCACGTCTTTGGACACACTTGGCAGGTAGCTGGGTCTTGTCAGCAGCGGCTGACCCAAAATGGCCTCATGGGCAAGTGCCCGTATCTCTGCTGTGGCCTGTTCCTGTGCCTCTATAGCTGAAGGAGATGAACGACAACTCACTAAACATGTATAACAACCAAGGGAATGCGAATGTACACAAGTAATTATTCACAGCGCTGCATTTAGAGGGGGGAGGGGGGGCGGTAAAACTGAGGTTCCAAGAAATATGGGAGGCCAAACAAGCATTAAGGAGGGGCGATACTATGTTGACATAGTATTACGCATTTCTTACTAAATGTGCAACTTGCCCCCTCTATTCATTAGCAATACACAGTGTAATGAGCGTACAAGGTCCATGGCCCACTCACCGTCAGTGGCCTGATCAATCAGACTCTGAGTTGCCTTCTTCAAGCTATCAGCTCTTGCCATCAAGGCTTCCCGAGGTAAGAACTGCACACATAAGTGAAGTAACATACTGTACACATAAACATACAGTACATTGTATGTATGTACAAGCCGGAGCTCACTGCAATAGCACCAAACTGAATTGTGCCACAAACATCCCATAACCTTGGGAACAGCACTGCCTGTCACACCATTGCAGCCCAGGAAAAATGAATAGCCACTAAAATGTGGTGCATGACCTTTGTGTGACACCATTTTACATTGGTCACACAGTGTATGTACGTACAGTTTAGTACAAGTCCGCTATTGTGTCAAGGCAGTGCTGACTGTAAACTCTTCCATCATCAACACAGAACCAGTCAACATCAATTTTGTTAGAAACTTTCTGAAGCAATCTTGCTCCAAGTCTATTTCACAACATTTGCTACACTATAACTTTTACTGTGTTAAACCTTTAACTTATCATGTAATATAAAGATCTCTAATACTAAGCAAACTTCGCACCTTCCTTGATGTGGCTCCCTTCTCCACCTCCTGGTTGAAAGGTACCTCACTGCGCAGGGTCTCAATCATACTCTCCAATTTTGAATCCAGGTGAACACACTACATATACAACATCAACAGAAACACAACATACTGTAGATATGCATGAACAATTATACAGTACACACAAAAACATAAGATTGACAACCTGAAGGGCGGTGTGTACCTTTTGCACAAGAGGATCACTGTCCATCTGTTCCTGAGACAGTCGACGATGCTTCTCCTCCAGCACAGACTTGGTGACCTTCTTCAATTCACTGCACAGCACCCTTTATGAGGCAGAAGGGAAGGAAGAGTTATGTCAGTAAGGAAGCTCAGCTCATTGGTCCAGGACATGCAGCTGAGTACAATTGGAATTCCCTTTTGTTGCTTTACAGTGGTTGGGCTAATACGGCAGAACCTGTATGTGATCACTGTAGAATGGCGGCCATAAATATTGTCCAAAGCCAGCCAGCCTCCCCTGGTTTAAACAGTAACACACTCCACTGCAGTTGTGTGTCAAAAGCTGTCAAGTAGGCCTAACCCAAAGAAACCAGTTTGAACAGCTATCACTACTGCCGCTGCATACGTATTTAACAAACAACAATCAGCACTAATCGTCGCAAAGTACAGTAACTACATTTTTGGGAACTACTGAGCCAGGCCACCATGTGATCGTCATCACGGTTTGCCTTCACCTCAGATCAACAGCCAAGTGTTTGGACTTACTCTGAAGAAGAAATGACTTCTGCATCATTCTCAGATAGCATTATTCGTGAGAGATGGGCTGAGAGGGAGTCTTGAAGGTGCTCCACAAAGGGGAACTGGAGGAGGTGGAAAGAGATGAAGATAGGGAGACAGTGATGAGAAAGTAAAGTTACAGTAATATAGAGAGAAGGGTGACGGAGAATGAGTTACAGGAGGTGGTGAGAAGGTAACAGAGGAGAAACACGGTGAAGATGAGATGAGAAATGACAATTTGATGGAGGCATGCAAATCTGTTTGTGATTAAATAAGAGATATAATGCAACATGGCCGTCTGGATGATGTAGCATAGGCCTACCTCCGTCCCGGTGGCCCTGCCTGGCACTATTGGGAGGTCTTGATCCACATCTAGCTCGTTGGAGGAACACATGCGCACCATTGGATGAGGCCCTATACAACACACAGACAACAATACTCACATACAGTATGTACAACAGTTGCAGACTGTACATACGTAAATACAGTATATACAGTGCACACAACAGCTCAACTGTGAGATCACCAAATGATACACAGCACACAAGTACGTATGTGTGAATCTCTCTCTCACTTTCTTCATCCATATCACAGGAGCTAGACTGGTCTCCTTCGCTGCCTGACGGATCGTCCAACTTGTCTGCATCCGTAGATTCACTGCCCTCATTGCTCAGTGTCTCTGGGTGCTCGGGGGAGTCCGAGTGGTGTGGTTGACGAGAGAGGGGCCAGGTGGCACGACCAGGTGGAGGCACGTGAATGTCAAAAGCGTGGGTCTTGTGTCGCTCATCGTCGGGTGACATCTCTGCAAAGACATCCGGGGAGGAGGAGTGCGAGGGAGGAGAGGACTCACGACTGGAATGCTGCAGGGGAGAATGAGAGGTTGCCATGAAGAGCAACATAACTCCTACCAGTGCTCCACTGAGCTTCAGCATAGTGTACTGTAACATGAATACTGGCTCCAGCTAGTGTGAAATAACTCAAGTAGGTATAAAGTATACATACATGTACACTGTACCTTATGGCTACTAATTGTACCAGGTACAAATTTTAGTGAATTTTAGTGAGAAGTGCAAAATCATTATAATTGCACCCAGTAAATTTTGTACTCGCAAAAATTTGCTTTGTAAAGGCGAAATCATTATTATAGTCTAAAAGCTTGAAAATTGCTAAATTACTATCTGCTAAATCCTGGACTTCTCTAAACACTAAATTTAGTTGCCGCTAAAAATAGCAGCCTTACGGTAGTATTTATAAGAAGGCAAACACTGTACTTTAGTTCATAGCAAATGCACATGATCTGGAGGATCTAAAGTGGAGGACACTCGGGAGAATGGTGAGGGGACTGAGAGACTTGCCTCCTCATTCTCAATGATCAGAGGTGAACACTGTACACTCCAGCGGTCCAGCATGCGTACACCGGATAGCTCCATCTCATGCAGAATGGCCGGCAGTTTCTGGTCATCATCACAAGCTCTCCCCCAACCCAGCACACGTGAGAGGTCATTACCAGTGCCAAGTGGTACAGTACCCATCATACACTGCAGGAGGGAGGGGGGAGGGAGGCAGGGAGTCAAGGATAGGTGGAAGGGAAGGGGGGAGGATGTAGGCAGCGAGGAGGGAAGGGAGGGAGGGAAGGAGACAAGGCAAGGTGTGAGAGGAGGGAGGACAAGGGGAGAGCAGGGAAGGGTCAAATCAGAGGCACAGGGAGGAAGGAGGAAGTGATGAGGGAAGAGTGACAAAGCACTATGAGGACACAATTGGCAAGTGGTTCTGTGCTCCTTCAGTGTCCTTCCAATGAAGGCCCACTCACCTGGTCATGCATGTCGAGGCGATCTAGTGTGGCAAGGACCCAGCCAAAGGAACCGTCTCCTCCACACACTAGAACAGAGCACTTGTGGAAATGCTTGAAGAGCACAAGCCTGAGCACCAATCACATTGGGGAGGGTGAGTGGAGTAGAACATACAGAGAAAGTTATTCATATGCTAATCACATGCTAGTCACATGCTAGTCACATGCTAGTCACATGCTAGTGATGTGCTAGTCGCATGCTAGTGACATGCTATCACTTTAGTTATCACATGGCTGCAATGTTGTCCGATAATTTATCATACGAAGGCACAAAGGGCCCAAGTGCGATAAATTAGTGAAGCGCCCGAGGAACCATGTGATAGCTGGCTTGTTACAGTTCGAACAGAAACGATTTGGGCTTGAATTCCTTTGCCGTCGAATCATTTTACCAAACGAGCTAGACTGTAATTACTATAGAAACCAGAGAACACGCTCCTCTTGACGAAGAAAGGTGAAGCTAAGCATAGTAAAGGAAAAGGTTGTCAGCAACCTCTCGCTCTGAATAAGGCAATGGCAGTGCTTTAGAGATAATTTGACCATTTTCTAAGCATCATGCACTCATCATTGAGGAGCCAAAGTTCATGTAAAGGTTCACAAGGGGATGAATATCAAAAGTATTCTGCACTATTAACGTATGGGTCAACGTATGAACTGTCTCGCTATTGTTTTTGCCACAAAATTGTCTCTCAATTGTTTTATTCACCAGCCAAATTGTTCCAGAGAAGTTGCACAATGATAATGCTACCGTTCTGTATTGTTTTATTCATCGTTCTCTTCTATTCCGCGAGACGGGATGCGCCGTTTTTCCAGCGTTATTTAAAACGAAACGTTATCATCATATTGTCACATACTGTATTACTCAAGGATCCCTTGTACATTAGTCCACTAGCTGGTTTCATAGCCACATGGCATGACTTGGAACTGGTTGGAGTCAGTTTACTCACGGTAGCTCCGGCCCACATGTGGCTATGTCGTAGACTTGCAGAGGGTTCAACAGCTGCTTAAACCTCCGCAGGAACCTGACCCCTTGGTTGTCTCCACTGCGTGAGTTGACTAGCGCCACACAAGGGTTCTGACGAGCCTTGTTGTCACATGGCTAGGGGAGGAAGGGAAGCACATGCTGAAGACAATGTTGTAGGATTGGAATAAAGTTACTTAAATTCCAGTACAGAAGATTCCATTCACTTAAATCTTAAGGGAGTGATCAATCAGTGATCAAGTGATTATTCCACAGAAACGTGTAGACGTTGTTCATACCTCCCAGAGTCCTTTTTTGACAGAGTCTGCCTTTCTCACAATGAAAGGTGGGACAATGAAGTGTTGGTGCTGACCAAGTGTACATTGCTCGCCCCTGACGCTCTCCTTGCACTCACTGTGAACCTGAAAAAGAAACAGGAATTACAAATTAGACACACCTTCCCACCCACCCCACACATTCACACCCACCCCCACACATTCACACCCACCCCCACACATTCACACTCATCCCACACACCCACACACACTACCACACGAAGGATACCACACGTGTCCAGTGTAGGCATCACAATTCATGGTTTGTCGGAAGAGTCCATAACAACTGTGACAATCCATGACAATGCCAGCACTGTCACAAAAATTTGCTATTGTGAATCCCAGACCGTCAGAGTTACTCTGGCAATCCCTGGACAACCACGGACTATCAGCCATGCATACTCCAATGCCACCTTGTCAGAGTATCCCCAACCATAAAGAGTTACTCTGGCAATCCCCGACCTACCGTTGTCTTGCACCAGATGCAGCGGTAGTCCTGTAGCCTCATTACTGTGCCACACGCTCTTAGACACACAGCACACTTGCTACCAGTTGGGAGGTTGCCTTCCAGCCATTGGTGGGGCATACCACACTGGAGGGGGGGGGGGGAGGGGAGGAGGGGGGGGGGTGACTGTCATATGCACAGACACATACAGTAACAGGAGGTGTGAGTGGATACTCTGAATACCACTGTGCACATGCGTTTGTGCATCTGTGCAGAGTAGAGAGAGGCATTGTGTGAATGTGACATTGTACGTACGTACACAGTGCACAAGGTACCAAGGCACAGTGGGATCTGCAGAAGACAGCCACCTGTAGGCCAGTAGTAGTTGGCCTTGACAGAGAGGTGGATGCATTACAAGGTAGGCTGCAATGATTTAGTGCTACGTATGTTAGTACCATTTGGGGCCAGGGAGACTGGCTGCTAAGAGAGGTGGCTGCATTACAGAGGTACAGTGTAAGCTGAAATGATTTAATGCTATGTTAGTGCCATTTGGGGCCAGGAAGACTGGCTGCTACCAGAAGTGGCTGCCTTATACAGTGACCATCTTACTGTAGACAGGTTTCACTGTACAAACATTAATGTGCTGCTATAGTGACAAGACATGCTCACATTATCCACAGTCCTCTCCCCGTCCCTCTCAATGGACTCCCTGGTAGTCCACTTGCACCCCTGAGTGACGCTGGCGGCACACCGGCGGTGAGACTTGAACCTACACTCTGCACAGGCAGGCAGACAACACCACAATGTGACAACCAGCAAAGTGGAGAGTACAGTTGATGCACACCACAATGAATCAGGTACAGCAAGAAGCAGAGACAAAATGTAACTGTACACATGTGAGCTATGCATGCTACCTCACAGTACAGTGTTGTACAAAATGGCTCTCGAATGTCAATTCAACTCGATTATGGCTCACCCTGAAAATTAACCTCACTTGGCACCATGAGCGGGGGCCTAGACTGTTCAGGCATTACGACTACCACACCAAAGGTGAGATTAAAGCTCAAAGGTGAACTGTGAATCAAATGACAGTTCTGATAACCATTTCACAGAATGCCACACTGTACTAGTACAAAGCCACAACTTTCTCTCAGAGTAGCAGTTTTTAATTGACCTGCATTATTTGTTATCCAAGTGCAAATGTGACAATCTAGCAGCATATTGCACTGAGTACAGCCATGTGCACACCACACACTGTGTGACACTGAGCACAACTGACCTTCACAGGACAGCCCATTCCACGCCACCCCATGTAGTGCCTCTCCACAAACATTGCAGAGTGTTCGTGATGCATGGTTGGACACAAACCACTTGTGCTGCCTAGACAACTCTCCCAGAGCCACCTCAGTGTCCTGTAAGGACAAAAGACAAATCACATGATCATCACATGACAATCACATGACCATCACATGACCATCACATGACACAATCACATGACCAACACATGACACATAATCCCTAAAGCACAACAACACAGACTGACCCGATGCTTCTGCAGTAGAGAAGAGTATCTGATTGAGATCATCCACTGCTGTAGCTCTCTGCGAGAGCTGGCTGCAAAGGTTAATGTGACTGCAGGTGTAATGATCTGGAAGAGAGGAGAGGGTAGCAAAGTCATTTTCATGTACAACACAGCACTAAACATCTACAAACACACATACATACGTACATACACACTTACAGGGAGCACAATCCACCCACCTGCCACTCCTTTCACTGCATGTGTCTATGTACACAGCCATACACCAATCCCCCTCCCCCCCACCCACCCCAAATGCACCCCTGGTGTGTGTGTGGATGAAAGGCCATACCTCTATCCTTCACGTAAAATATTCAGATAGAATCACAGTCAACATCATTCTTACAATCTCTGGAAAACCATACAAAACACTCTCACGCCATGGATGAGCCACATGCACCCCACTGAGTGAGTGGTGGGACGTCCCTGGCAACTCCCTAACACATCAAATTCCACCTTCAAACAAACCACTAATGTTATCACAAGGGATACCTTAAAAGTACTGTAGACGCCATACAATTCTAGTCTTAGTTTCACAAACACGCACTACAGCAGATGTCACAGTCAGTGGACAATGGGCAAGTGGGAGGTTCAGATTATTGGGTTCAAATAACCTACTGAGGTAACCATGACAATGGGGACTTTGGTTGTGATGGTAATGATAACATACCTACCCCTTACCACTTCTATTCACTAGTACCAACGCCACCACTAGGTGTAAGGTCTCCTTAGGAGGAAGCAAGGCTGTTTTAGGGAAGTAACTTCATCACTGCTACACCTATACCTCAGCAGGGAACCAGTGGGGCATTGTCCACACAATAACAGAATGTCCCTCAAATGGAGAGAGCACTGTTCAGTCCACTCAAGCATTCGCCTATGAAGAAGGCACTAACAGCAAAGACACTCCCAAAACTGTCAGAAGCAATTTGTACCCACTTGATGAAATTACAAACCGTATTGTAGGGTATCACCTTGTGTCATCACTAGTTACTGTAGAATGCCAGTATATAGTTACTGTGCATATTTACGTATAACAAAGTGACCATGCACAGAAGAGCACAGTGATTGGTGAGCTTAGGACAGATGGTTCAGGCAGCCACAGCAGGCGACTAGTTAGCAATGAAGAATACTCACCAGAAAAATGTGGCCCGTATTCTTGAGGCTTGCTTCAGTCACAATGGCTTCAGATAAAGCAATAAAATCTCTGTTCCTATCCTGCATATGCAGAGGAGCAAACACCACAAAGAGGTCACATGGCAGTCACATGATCAGCACACAAGTGTCTCACGCGAACATCACATACTGGTGACATACCAGTTTAACCTATAAGCACATGCACTGCACATACAACACACACACGCACACACACCAGTCACTTTACCATGTACACCCCTGGTCAAACACACACCGCAAGCAAATGTTTAATTTTGTGCACGACTTCACACCAGTTTAAGCCCAAGCACAGTGCAATGAATAGATCTGAAAACGACTACATTCCTACTCTACTCCAACGGCCCTCAAAGAGCACCCTACATCATCACCTCTTGGGCTAAGAAATAGCTAACAGAGAAAGAATGTGCACAATTTCATCGACTTGGAGCCCACACTTGTAAAATACAGATCGTGTCTTAAGAAGAGAGTGAGTCACATACAGGACGCTAGCGTTAAATAGGATGCTCTGTTTCATGCACCGCTCAGCCAGAGAAATGATTAGAAGCATGATAATACGCCAGTCGAATCTTCTTTGTGTCTCCATTCTGATAACAGTAATGGCCAAAATGAGCCAAAGGGAACTGTGTAGAGCATGTAAAGGGTTAAATCTAAACACACAGCTCACCAGTGCATCTTTTGCTATCAGTAGCTTGCTGTCCTCCACTGTGACAAGTCTTTGGTTCCATCTCTGAAGGAGTGAGGAAGGGGAGAACAACACAGGGATGACATGGCAAGGCCTACAGTGTGTTACTCTGTATGCCTTCAATGGTCCATGTGGATACAAGTATCTCTGAGTACACCACTGAGGATAAGAGTGCAAGGTTCAGTACACCCTTGAGCTAAACTACACCCTACTAGTGTTCCAGTTCAACAGTGTGTTATCACTGTTCTGTCTAAGGCTACTTGAATGGAAAAGCCCTGCTCACTTCCTTAAGAACCTTTAGAGGCTACCGACATGACACTGCATCCTACTTGAAATGGGCATACCAACATTTGTGGGCAATAAATGAATGCCTTACACACCATGTGTGTGTAAGGCATGTACATGTACAAGGTTCTCTCTGCATTCAAGCTACTACACTTTGTATAGGAAGATCACACCCTCTCCCCACACCCAACCTACCCTCTCCTCATACCAATAGTCTGATGCACCCTTCGTGAACTACATACAGGACATTCTTGGGAGAACACACAAGCTCATGCACAATCCCCCTAGACTAACATAGGCACTTCCTTTACACAGCCACAAAGAACATTTAAGGGGTTAAGGAAGATTTCCTTTACACATCACAGCCACTCAACGAGACCCCAAACTCTAGGAGCCCCAACCACCAGCTACAGGTGCACAGGGGGACCATTCCCAAACACCTGCTGCAAAGTGGCTCACCTGAAAGGCTCCCTGCTTCATCAGGTAGCCAGTCTTGTGGTCTTGGATCTACACAACAAGTTTAGAGAAGAGACACAGGAAAGTGTGTGCTTAAAGTGGCCTCTGTAATGCATTGGCTCGCTACACTTCACTGGGACAGTGCAGGTGAGTAATGGCATACAGGGCTTCTCCAGGTGTCAGTGTATGTATGTACATAGAGGCCTTAGCACACAAGGAACTAAAGCTCTGTGGTAATTACATACCTACAACAGAGGAATTTATCTCATCACAAAATCACAAGTGTGTGTGTGTGTGTGTGTGTGTGTGTGTGTGTGTGTGTGTGTGTGTGTGTAGGATTGCACACACACACACCACACCACCCAAACCATCCACACGCACACACCACACACACACACACACACACACACACACACACACACACACACACACACACACACACACACACACACACACACACACACAGGAGCCATACTGGCACCAACAGAGGACTGCCCCACCAAACCCCTCCCCCACAGACTGACACCAGTTCTTTGAATACAACAAAAGCCAATTCCTGTTTCCTTCTCACAACCATCAAATATTCACACCTTTGTCCAACTGCTAATTAAGACATAATATTCTAGGAATCCATTTACACCTTTGCAATCATGTAAGCTACTGCACTGCATCCTTTGATCGCTGGCTTTTGTGGTATAGGAAGTAGGGCTTTGCGCAGAATGACTCGGACAAGAGCAGCAGCACTGTGATGGAACATGGAACATCAGCACTAGTCTATGTCATCCACTCAAGTCATTCCTTATACCATCCATTGACAGGTACTCCAGTGGTGTCCTGGTGTATCACCTCTGTCTCACACAGGTGAAGCAATACAGTCACACACGTGTACAGTAGAAGAAACGTGACGTTGAACAAAAAGGGATTAGTTAAAGGAGGGGAAAAGACTAAACTTTCTGAAAACATGGGATAGGCGAAGGGGCTAGAAAGCTAGGCTAAACTCTCTCCTGGAGTAGAAGGGGCTGGCAGGCTAGGTTGTGCACACACGCACACGCACACACACGCATGCACACACGCACACACGCACACACACACACACACACACACACACACACACACACACACACACACACACACACACACACACACACACACACACACACACACACGCACACACACACACACCGGAATAGAAGAACTGGCAGACTCAAACCCCAACTCTCTCCAGGAGCAGAGGGCTAGCAAGCTATGCAACATATGTACATGTAGTCTGATGGTTTGACCAGCGTAATATACGCTGACTTCAAACAGTGTACACTTTGCGCACTAACACATACCACATGTGCACTAACACATGTAATTTTTCAATAAGGACAGCACAGATTGATTCCCTTCACTGCTAGTCTAAAGAAAGTTCCCTCCAGGGCAACCAGTAGAAGTTACCCTCTATTCACTGGCGTACATGAGTACATGTGTGCACCCTCAATTGTGGTAACTCCAGTCAACAGAGTAGACAACTCAGACGAGTTTTTTCCATTACCACAAACAACTGACACTTAATCAAAAGGAAGTGGTCACCATCAATACACCACACATGACACAACATCCTTCTCTAGTGCAACTAGTACAATTGAGACCATACCTAATTCCTACCCAAACACTTTGACATTTGTACTGTGTGTGTGTGTGCCTGTGTGTGTGTGTGTGTGTGTGTGTGTGTGTGTGTGTGTGTGTGTGTGCGTGTGTGTGTGTGTGTGCGTGTGTGCATGCATGTGTGTATGCGTGTGTGCATGTGTGTGTGGGCGCACATGACAACTGCATATTAATTCATAATCCCAACCAATACACGTCCATACAACACACCCCCAAGAGAATACACGTGGGAGGCAGCCCTTTAAAATGCTTTCAAAGTAATATAATATTTTGTGCAGCTTCCACTAGCACAGACCATTAAGTGTTAGCCTGCAGACTAAACCGCCAAAACATTGCCCGTACATGGCAGAGTTTGCCAACAGAGAAGGCAAGCACTAAAAGTGGAGTCACTCTCCATGCATTGGCGACACTCACGCACAAGCCACAGAAATGACAAATACAGAGCACCACCCACCCAAGAGCCCCCCTTGGAAGCCAGACCTATTTGGAGGGCATTGTCTACCACAAAGACTGGCAAAGGATTCATCCCAGAGGGTAGCTGCACTCCTGCAGCCTCGCATTAAAAAGCTCTTCCTCTCCCAAACAGGGGCTCATAACTTACATCATAGACAGGTTCCACTGTTTTATCAGAAGCAGTGTTGTCACTTCACAAGTCCTACAACTCTAAGATTTTCCGTGTGTAAACGGGGCATAATCCACTAAACAGTCACCTCTGAAAGTAAACTGAGCATGCCACAAGTTCCCACTTGATTACAGTTAGATCCTCTGTGATTGCAATAACCTCTGGGCCCTCACCAGGCTTTGTTAAATTGCATTTCCATATATACCACATCAAAGGGTTGCAGTACTTAAACAAACGCGTGAATCCAATTACCACACACTTGCACCATCTCCTCTGCACTCGGGGACACCTTTGGGACAGGCATCAGTGCCTGGTTCAGGGCAGTGTTTTTATTACAGGGTAGGTTGTACACATCCTTGTTAGCTGGGACAGAAGACACTGTCCTCATTAGAGAGAGTTTCAAATTCAGGGTGTCTCTTACTGGGTCTGCTGTTCCTCATCACTGAACATAAGATCAGGAGCAGCAGGTGGTCCTTACTCACTGGCATAAAGAAGCTCTACATTACAGGCTTGAATGCACAGAATACATGACAATGCAGTGAATATGCACACAAGATGGGCACATTGACTGAAGGAAGCATGCTCTAATGAACTTAGTGGAATCACAGCAACTACTACGTATATCAGACGGCCCTGTCCGGTGCGCAAATCTCTTTAGTGTGCACTATAGCATGTGTACGTGCACTGGATGGGTGCACTGCAGAGTGGACACAATTGAATTGGTAAAGGGATAGGTAGGGCTGACTGTATGTTGAACGTCACTCTTGGTACAGTGCACCTGGATTGTTACATACAGTACATATACCATTGCCAGTATTGAGGGAGTGCCTTAAACAACATCCATGTGCATGCGTATACAATGTTCACTGCAATAATTTACATATACACAAAGATTGAAATAACCACACAAGGCAAATACACTGTATGTAAGCAATAGCAGTACAAATGTGCACCAAACACACACACACACACACACACACACACACACACACACACACACACACACACATACACACACACACACACACACACACACACACACTAGGCCTATAGTGTGACACTCCCAGTGACACCAATCACCTTACATTGGCGACATGAATGGACATGTGATACAACCCAACTACCATTGTTTAATTATCACACAATGGAATAGCGCAAATCGATGCCATCTGTTTTGTCAACAGGTGCTAACAGCATACATGGCCACAGCAAACAGCAGCCCAGCTTGGCCGCCCCCTCACTAAAACAGGATACGCCCCTTGCACCCCCAAACAGGATATGTCCCTTTGTACCCTGTACAGGATACGCACATGATATTTTGCCTGCTATTGTGTCGGCCAGGTGAACAGCTGGTTGTGTACTGTTGTATAAACAGCAACCTTATCCAATGCTGGAACTTGAGTTCATAGGGGTGAATTGGAAAGTGAATGCAGCCTCTTCTTCAAAACGTTCTTACCACACTTCTACTGTATCGGCGTCAACACCTACTACTTGAAACTCACATGCACACAGCATACTGGGGTATGGGTCATGTGTGCGTGGCGCGTGCGTGCACGTGTGCGTGTGTGCATTTGTACATGTAATGTAACCCCCTCACAAATAATCCCCTAAACTCAGGAGACCTCTCCAATGAGGACAGATCACTAGTACAGCAGATTATGCCGACACTGATAAGGACACCTCTCAAATCAGGAAACTTGGACCAGTCCTAAACAGTCCCCAAGATGTGCAGAAGGGAGAGGTGTCACCAGGTGTCGCTGCACATACGTACATACACAACACGTACCAACTGGTACACATGAGCAAGCAGTTGAGTCCATTAAGACTGTACATTAGCAACATTACACACAGCGCCTTACAAGGCCTTCCTGCATGACTGCTCTGGTTTTATTTACACATATGAAAACACGCTTAGCAAACCACATTAAACAGAAAACTCAAGTGCAACCTTTAGTG
The DNA here is from genome assembly GCA_964019415.1 of Ianthella basta. NCBI lineage: Eukaryota > Metazoa > Porifera > Demospongiae > Verongiida > Ianthellidae > Ianthella > Ianthella basta. The sequence goes on along the minus strand of OZ025889.1, from coordinate 3,701,697 downwards.
GCAGTAGTAGCTGGTCAGGCCAGTTAGGGTTGATCATTAAACGTAAAGACAATTATGGCTACAAATGTAAACAGGCACTAATGCTAGCAAATTTAGTGAAGAGTGCAAAATTTGCTACAAAATAGTGCCCAAAATTCTTTTGTACCATCGAAAACCTTACGCAGGATAGGCTACTTAGGTACATAGAGCATGTATATAAATGTACGTACGTATGTACATATACGAACTATTGGTGAAGAGGGTGTAAAACAGGAAGAAAGGAGGAGCAAGAAAGGAAAGAATAAGCTGCTTACATAAATGACAAGTTTACATGTGAGCCATCAATGGCATCACCCACAATACGGTGCACGCAGTAGCGACAGTTAGACCACCATCAGCTGGAGATGCACAGTACAATACGTACCGAGTATAGTGTTTGACAAGATTGATCCAACAAGATAAAGGCAATTGGTGCAAAGAGCAGTAAATGGCGAGCAGAATGGACACCCCGCCATTCAAGAAATGACCACAATTGATGACAACTTTGAAGATTTGCAATTATACTCTTCTCTGAATCAAGCTATCAAGCATGTACAAGCAGTGTTAGCCAACTTCAGCCCCCACTTGGACCTTAGCACATTGGACTCACATCACACCATGTCAGTTGCGTCGCATTATATTAAGTTACCATAACATATACACTACCAATTTTCTGGATAACCATTTGGCAGCCAACCCTAACCTCTTTCAGAATCCACCCACTAGTGAATATTGCCCCTACTCTCTCAGCACCACAGCCATGAGTGTTACATCTGGATAGGTGTGACACATCCTGTATAGCACCTACACACGTGGCTGCCACCCCTACTGTTCACACAGGTACCAACACACACACACACACACACACACACACACACACACACACACACACACACACACACACACACACACACACACACACACACACACACACACACACACACACACACACACACACACACACACACACACACACACACACACACACACACACACACACACACACACACACACACACACGGTAGGGAGGTACATGCATGCATGTACACACACATAGCCACATACACACATACACACATACACACACTACACACTTGAGAAGTGAAAGAACCCAGCAGCCACAGTCACTCATTCAACACCAGCACACCACACACGCCACTGGATTCAAGATCCAGACAATACTGAAACACTAACTCCATAAAAAAAATGAAGTCAGCTTCATTGTAAGGTTTCATTGAAAGAGCTCTTGTCTATGTGACCCTACACCCAACCCCAGTCACACCAGACAACTCTGGTGTCCACAATCCCATTTGGGACCCACTGCACTGTTGTACTCTTCCAAAGCACATACACACAAGCCCTCAGAGTAACACTCAAGATGGGCACAGAACACCTCCTAGCTCCACACAGCCACACCACACACACTCACTAAGACCCTTCCCTGCGGTACTCTCATCCCAACAGTACATGGGAACTGACACAAGAGCAAGCTCACACACAGAACATCATGTACCTTTGCCCAGTGCTGGGTCTACTCGCTGGTCTAGTACTACAACGGTCCACACAACAACCACACTCAACCGGTTACACCATTGGGGTTGGGTTTGCATGTAATTCACATTGTCATGGATGGAATTTCATGTATTCATGCTGTGAACAACTTGCACAGCTTAACCACATTTGGTGTGAGCCTGTAGTAAAAGTGTGCGCGAACAAGGTATGAAACACACTGGTACAGCAAACCAACTGGGAGACATTGCCAGTGGCATTAGCAGACGGGACCGATGGTAATCAGCTATACACATAAATACAGAACGCGCGCGCGCACACACGCACACACGCACACACACACACACACACACACACACACACACACACACACACACACACACACACACACACACACACACACACACACACACACACACACACACACACACACACACCAATCCCCCCAATGTCCTACACCGCTACACCACTCAACACACCCTCGCACACACACGCACCACCCTCAAACTGAGTGTACTAAATGGGCTCAGGCGCGCAAGTCAACCACCATCCCCTCAAGCGCACCAAATTAATGAGCTATACGAGCGTCCCCTCTTGTTCCTCTGCGCGCGCACGGCACAGGTGGTACCACACGCCCGCCACACTAAGATTGCCACCACTCACCTCAACTCCTGCTAAACAGAATGGCGCTCCTTCCCTTTTCCCGGGAAGATTCATTTCCTCGCGGGTACACGAGGACACCAGCTCCTGGGTGTTATCACCGTCCATTTCGCACGAGACAGCTAGCCCCCTCTTAAACAGGTCCTTGACAAACCAGTTACCTTCAGTCCAAAGTCAATGGCCGTTCTACAGTAAGTACCTCCCTTTCAACGCTAGGAGAGCTTTTACGAGCTTTTATATACCAGCCATGACCAGCCGCCACCCAAAGACGCCCACGCGATTGCAACACTAATCATCGTATGACCTCATGAATATACTTAAATCACCACCGACGCGTGGGCGCTAACTAATAAATTGGTTGATATCACACAAAACACAGTACGTGTCAAACCCGCCCAGGAAAAGGAAGCTTTGGAAAGCAGCTTTCTTCCCTTCTGTATCTCTCGTACCTGATGTTGACCAGCTTGATGAAACCAGACATAGCCTTGCACCATGCCTTGTGTCTCTCCTTCCAGTCAGCAGTCTGACACTCTCTATCACAGTACTTGGCAACTTTGCAGGAAGCACACTTGCGTAGAGCGTCAGAGTGCTTTCCACATTTCCAGCACTCTTCCAGTTCTCTGGTCTTGAAGAACTGGGCCGACAAGCTGAAGAGCTGGTCTAGAGAGCAATTAATCACAGCAATGTTGTTAAGGTCTTCGATACGGAGGCCAATCTGGCCATCCATGAAATAGTGAACTTCAGCCATAAGCACAGCTATTGTACGTCCCTTCTTCAACAGCGAGAAGTCCATGTAGCTGAAGCCGTCATGATAAAAGTAGATCGGAATACCATCAACCCCATCTCTGTCTCTCACCCTAATTTGGTTCCTGCCAAAGAAACCAGACATTTGAGCCATTTCATCGTTTGTGATTTCTCCAAGGAAGCACCACGTTATCCTGGGCTCCCATACAAAGGTCCGCTTGTTCTCTTTGTAGTACGTTGTGCTAATGTCATCCTCATGTGGCAGGTCTTTGAATGCTGGGAAATGAGTTCTCTTTTGTAGGATATTCTTAGCACGTGTGGATTGCCCGCTCGAAGCACTGCCTACAGCTCCAGCAGCCATTTGCACGGACACACCTGCAGAACACAGTCGTACAGCTATCAGCATCCCTTGGGTATCAAGGACTGGAAAGACGTCACTAGCGACACGAGTCGCTTACATACACAGGGGGATACAATGCAGTACAACCTGCTCCGGTACTAAAAGAGGAAACTAGTATATACGTTGCCCCTGTACAATAAAATGGCTACTTTGACCCAGTTGAACCCATATTACTTAAGCAAGCCTTTAAACTGTAACGTAACAGCGGCTACATACCGGTTTGGTCATACGTGCCACAGTGTCGTGACAGGCTGGAAGTAGACAGCTACACTTAGGGCCATAAATTATACCTAGCCCTGGGGGACATCTCTAGAAGATGAGATATCCAAACGGGCTGGGGGTAAGAAGACGTCTATGACTTCAGAAACTTACCAAGCGCTGAAGTAGACCGATATCGATCTATAGAGCAATCGAAATCACCGACCAGCAATACAGAACAAGTAGGCGAATGGCGAACAATCGCGATCAGTAAACAGTCGCGCCTTCCCAGGAACAATCCGCGCCATATAAGCTAATAATATTCATGAGGCTGCCAAGTATGATTACTACACCTAATTAATGTGAACATGCATGTACAGCTAGCCATGCATACCCATGTACTCTCGATACGTATCCGCGCGTATATATATTGGTGCATAATCATGATGCCAGTTATAATTAGCTATATATAGCGCGCTGTACATGCATGTCTATATCTTTCCAATTGTAAAATGCTGATTGTCATAATTATAACTTTGTCAAACAAACATCACTAGTTCATAAGATTTATGATTGGTCAGCCTCAGCTCCGGTTGGCTGCTGTTCTTGCTCCTCCTCCTCTTCCTCCTCCTCCTCCTCTTGCTGCTGCTGCCCCATCTCAGCCTTGATCCTTGACTTGATCTGCTCTAGGCTGGCCAAAAGCCGTTGCTCTTCTTCAGCCGATGACCTCGTCCAGGCCAGAGGGAGATGCTCCCCAACTACCTGCCGATCTTTGTGGGTGCAAGTGTAATTGGGCAGCATGTGCGTGTGTGTGGTGTGTGCGTGTGTGTGTTTGTGTGGTGTGTGTGCGTGTGTATGTGTGTGTGGTGTGTGCGTGTGTATGTGTGTGGTGTGTGCGTGTGTGTGCATGCGTGCATGTGTGTGTGTGTACATGCGTGTGTGTGCGTGTGCATGTGTGTGGTGTGTGCGTGTGCGTGCGTGCATGTGTGCATGTGTGTGTGTGTGTGTGTGTGTGTGTGTGTGTGTGATGTGTGTGCGTGTGCACGTGTGTGTGTGTGCAGGTGTGCATGCGTGTGTGTGCATGTATGGAGTGTGTGCGTGTGTGTGCGTGTGCGTGTGTGCGCGCGTGCATCACAAAGAGAGATACTTCAAAATTAGACTGTCAATATCCAACAAATATGCAGTTATATGCTTAGTTAACTACCTTACAGCATCACATACCATTAATCATGTTAAATATCAGCACCACTAGAGGTACGTGTACAGCAATCACCCAGCAGTGCTGTAGCGTAAGCCCACACCACAGACAGCCAATCAGTTTGCTACTACTGTAGATAAGTGCACACAGAGAGTGCAGCTGTCATAAAGAATGTACCAATCAGTTCTCTCCTGGCATCCTTCCAAATGGCACAGCTCCATTATTAACCCTTAGCGTGCCTTTTAGCATTCCTCAACACAATCCCCTTCATGCACACTTCCACAATACTGTGTACAACCAGAACTTTTGGCAGGAATCTAATTTGGCATATTTTACTTTGGCAGATGTGCAAGCCTTGTGCCGCAATGATAGTACGCAAACAATTAGGTGGTTGGAATTATTGGCAAATTGCTCTTAATCCAATACTACACCTAGATAAAAATTCCCCACCAAACGTCTGGCCTTACGGTACTTGCTCTCTTCACACTCATCACAGTGTCAGGTGTGTCAGTAACACGTACATTTTATCAAAGTCACTACACGCAGAAGAAGATTTGCCCATAAAGGTCTCC
>OZ025889.1:3646398-3691398 GCA_964019415.1 Ianthella basta | reverse complement strand
CTGTGTACATCCCACCAGAAGACACCACAATCTACACAGGTACATATAACATATGTAACAAATATCTAACAGACATGTGACATACATGTGACAAACGTGACATATATGTGATGTCCATATGACAAACATATGACCTGCATGCGGCATAGATGTGAAAACACATGATGGACATACATACGTACGTACATGTGACATACATAAGATCACTAAAGATGTGACACGTGTATACACTGCATGCACCATAAGCTGTGATCAGAAAGTCTTCCAATGTCTGCTGCACCTTACCACACGTGGAGTCTTGCTCTTCTCCAAAATAGGAATCATCTCGGTTGTGAGAATGTGTGTTCCTAACAAAAGGCCATTAACACAACACATTACACATATACATAGGACACATACACACACTCTAAGTGCAGTGCATACCTGCACATACAGAATGCCTCTATTCTGCATGAGTGCGGGTGTGAGGCTCACCTACTGTGTTTGTTGCAAAGTTAACCTCCAGTCCATCCTCTTGGTGCTGCCGCTCATGCACCATACAGCCAGCATTGTTCACCTGCAGGGTTGAGTAGAGAGATACATAGAAGTACATACAGACAGATACAAACACACAAACAGATGCATGCACATGCGCACGTGCGCACACACACACACACACACACACACACACACACACACACACACACACACACACACACACACACACACACACACACCTCTAACATTAACGCATTCATTCAAAACACACACATAATTATGCATGTACACACTCCAAGTGCCAGTCCAACAAACACTCATCAGGACATCACAAAACACTGAACTATAATAAAACTGGAACTACTTGAAATCTTCTCTAACCAGAGCAGAACATTTCAAGTCACAGGGTACAATGACGTCCCTGGTGCATACCAGGTAGTGGAACATATCTCACCAATACGTCCAGAGGACTGTTGGACTCTGTAAACTCCTTGCAGAACTTCAAGATGTCTTTTGGCTTTGACATATCAACGACATGAACAAACACCTTCTACTAGAGAGGAGAAGACAGTGTTATGCACCTACACACTGAACTACATACAGTAGAGGGATTTAGGAGTGTCAACATGGCAGCTGACACTGAGAATGGTACTGTTACACTGTTCATTTCAACCAGGTGAGTCACAAAACTAACAAATGAAAGTTTGAAGAGTCTTCTGGTTGACAAACAGACTTCAAATATATGAATGAAGGTTCCCTACGACCACACCATTGTACGTACCATCTTTGGGTAACAAAACATAAAATACTTTCAACTTCTTCAGTGTAGCTAATGCTATAGTCTGCACTACACACCTGGTGAAGTTGAATTAGTATTCAGTGTCTAAGTAAATTGCAGGACATAATCAAATGAAGTGATGCACAAAGCCGTCACGGGCAAGCTTGGTCTCTGACCTCATTCCCTGATTGTTCCACTATCTCTTGCTTGGCTGCTTCAGCTCTTTCTTGGCTGCGACACACCATGTGTACGGTGCTACCTGAAAGGAGAATGGGTGTGGAGTTTACATATAAGCACACACGCACGCACGCACGCACGCACACACACACACACACGCACGCACGCACGCACACACACACACACACACACACACACACAGTACATGTACACCAGTACTCATGTAATGTAGTATGGTGTGCATGGGTCTGGTGCTGCACTACCAACTACAGATATGAGTAGACACTTCAACACACAAATCTCAAGTTGCTCACCTCTCTTGGCCATTTCCAGAGCAGTCACCTTTCCTATCCCACTGTTGGAACCAGTTACCATCACTGATTGACTAGAAGAAAACAAAAAATGCACACACACAAACACACACATGCATGCGCACACACACACACACACACACACACACACACACACACACACACACACACACACACACACACACACACACACACACACACACAGCAATGGATCACACTTACATATACACACCTGTTAGGACATTGGCAAGTGCTGCTACCACTTACAAGTGCACAACACATTTTTGTGTTTGCACTTTAAGACCTCCTAGATGTAACTACCCCACCATCAAGGCTTTGGAATTGACTCGCTTACACACTAATAATTTTTTGGCCATATATGACATGCGTCAACACCATGTAGTGCTCTGGACATTTATGTAGACACGTGGAATGACAACTGATCACCATGAGCAGGCAAGTGATACAATGCCATTTTAGATTCCCAATGTTTCATGTACGTAATCCAGACCACCTTTCGCAGCCTAGCTACACTACTAACAGCAGTGTGGAACGTACAGCAAATGAGACATTCTAATTCATAGGCATTAAAACAGATAGCATTCAATATTCAAATATGCACTGTTTAGGATTTTTTGCCCAACGCATTCTGCACTTGATTGTGTGAACACAGTATTTGGAACAAAGCATACTCTAAGCATAAGCATAAAGCATACCCCTTCTGTGATACCGTATACACTTAAACTTTCACATGATTAAATTTTTGCGGTTCGCAAGTTTTTGCGGTTTTACTTTTACGGTTGCAGAGTCTCAAGCCTTGTGTAAGATTTCGCGGGGTGAAACATTCGCAGGTGGCTGCTGATCCATGAAAACTGCAAAAGTTTAACCCCGCGAAAGTTAAAGCGTATACGGTAACATCGATCTACAATGGAAGCACATGCAAATCTACCAATCCAATGAATACTATTAATATTCATGTGATCCAGTGTAGAGTGTGAATGCCTTGAACATGCAGCTTCACAGTGTGCACAGTGCTCTCCTCACAGCTGTTATGTGGGCAAGGAGTACTACGTCACATGTCTGTGAATAGTGAAGTTGAGTTACTGTACCTCCAGCACCTCAGCCTGTTACATGATCACATGTGCATGTAGTGACGTTTCAGGCTGAGGTACTAGAGGTACAGTAGCTCAACTTCACTATTCACAGACACGTGAGGTAGTAAGTACTGAAGTACTGACGTGACACAGCACATCTTGGATATCTCACACTGACTCACTTTGCAATATCTACGTCCAGTTCGTTCGGCTGGAAACTTGCAGCCGCCCTCTCGTAACCCCCTCTGCGTTCACAAGTCAGGAATGAGGAGGACAGTAGACGGGTACATATTAATTATAAGAGACCAGCTGGTGACCAGTGGTGTCCATTACAAAGGCGCTAGGACCTGTACATGCACACAGCACTCAAGTGTGTTCCAGTTACGTCTAACATACACAGTGTACTCCCTCATTCCGCGAAAGAACCACACAGTTGCCCGATAGACCGACATCTTCGCTGGTTACATAACAGTCCCGTGCACCCCCCGCTGTATTATATATAGTCTACGGTATAGACCCTCCGCCCTGAGCGCTTGCTGATTCGCAATCTAAGCGCCCCGGGCGGAGAAGTCTAGCCAGTAACCTCGCAGTAACCAGACCCAGCTAGCTACTGCACTTGCGTATAATCAGGACGGTCCAGCTAGCCAGCACGGCTGTTTCGAGGCGGCAACTTAGTTTTCCGAAATGGGAAGTTGGGAATGGGAATGGGAATACGTGTACAACGACTGTCGTCGATGTCGGCCAGTTATTGCCTTGCCCCCAGGCCATCTTCGCTGCCAAGGAGGCCGGAACTCTCCATCTGGATAGATCTGACCCAGTAAAGGTGAGCTGTGCTTTAAAAATTGTGGAACATGGCTTTAGGTTACGAAACTAGACAGTTTCCCCGCAAAGATTTAAATGGCTCGTAGCGTAGTTCTGCGGGTTTTCCCGCCAGTGAGCTATGTCTTGTGTGATAGCCAAGGAAGTGTAGAACTAGGTGATACAGAGCCTGTTCTGCTGCGCGCTAAACTTTTGGCGAAATACGCGTTTGTAATGTAGCATGTTCTGCCATTTTGCATTTGCCTTGCGCAATTATCATATTAGCTATATGCATACTGACTTTCTCACATTTCCACAGTCAACTCTATGAAATTTACTTTAATCTGTACATGTGCAGATCGAGTTTGCTCTTCATGTATATGTAGCCATATGTTTAGCTGTGCAGCAGCCGGTACAGCAGTTAGCTGTGTGTAGCTGCCGTTGCTTCTTGAAATCAAAGATGACATAGCTAAGCAACTGAGCTAGCTAATTTTTGCCTGTAAACGCTGACAGCATGACATATGTAAATGACACAATCAGGCAATCAGCATATAACTGTGGAAAATACAGATGTTCAAAATACATGAGTATTAATGAATACAGCTGTGTTTCATAGTAGGGTAGTCAGTTCTAAAATATATAAGTTGCTAATTCTGTTTGAAGTTTTGTAGCTACCAGTTTCTCTCTTGTTCCCTCCCTCCATTTATGTGTATGGTGCACTCATGTCCTCTCATACCCCTCTCAGACTGGAGGAGCCACCATGTTGTCACAATTAAGTTCATGATCTAATGGCTGATCTTCTCACCGATATCTGCCATGACATCAATGTAGAGCCCCGCTTGCAATCCCTTTCCGGTGAAACATTCACCTGTAGCAACAGAAGACAACTCGAGGCTAGCCATTGCAGCAAGTGCATTCTGCTGTGGAAGATTGAGAGAGCATCTTTCAACTTAAGATAATTAACCTTTTTGTCCCCTCAAACCAGACACCACAGATGGCCTCTTGCTACTGACGTCTCAAGCATAAGAAGAGGCAGAAGTATGATCAGTGAGTTTGAGAAGTTTAACACACATCCTTTGTCCCACTGGTAATGTCCTGCACTGGAGGAGCAAGTCCCAGTGCAACTGTGTTTCTCAGAAGGTTCAATGTACTGTCGTCAGAGAAGAACCCTATCAACTACAGCATGGTCATAGAACTCTTGAGATTCTACCTCAGCCTCGCCCTAATGCGATCCTCAATCGTGTGTTTCCACAGCAGCAGATCATCTGCATGCCACCCAAAATGACTTGGACTAGGGATTGCAGATCTGGCCATGACAGAGGGCCAGATCAGATGATGCTAACTGTCTTAACTGTCTTCACAAGCATCCGCCATTATCATTATTTTTTACTGTTATAATTGTGTATGTTGTTGCATTGGATTCTTTATTTTGGTTTACTCGTTGCCTATGTATGTATTATAGAAATATTTGATTGTTTGCATCATTTGATTGTAAACATCTGATTGTTTTAATAACTTCTTATATTATTATTGTATTATTATGATACTGATTGGGGGACCAATATGTTAATAATTAATAGAATGCGATTTAGCAAATATTATATCAATGGTGTGTACAAATATGCATGCATATTCACATGTACGACTGCATAATTATGACTGTTCGGTATATTAGTCTAATGACATACAAAACTGCCTATCATCTGCCAACTGCAGCCTTTTCATCAAACCTACACCTGACAACATATAGATCGTTGCACATGAAAGATCAATGTAAGGCATGTATAATATATATTATATATCACTGGAAAAATTCTTACCTATAAGTATCACTTAAATGTACCTTAAAGTGGACTTAAAGATGGCTTTACTGAATTTAAGTCTGTCACTAGCTTTCACATTTACTGACTGTTTAAGTAAGTCATAAAGCTAGTAAATGCCCGATTTAAGCGTTGACTTTTTTAAGACTTAAACTTATAGTAAAGATGGTCACTTAAATGTGACTTAAAGGAATGCTTAAAGGCAACTTAAATGCAACGCAGTGACACCTTTAAGGGTACCTTTAAGTAAGCTATAATTCATCTTTAAATGTTATTATCTTTACTAAATTTATGTCATCTATAAGGTAACCCTTAAATCGGGCATTTACTAAATTTAAAGCGTATTTAAACAGTTAGTAAATATGACAGATGGTCACAACCTTAAATACAGTAAAGAAAGACTTTAAAGTGTACCTTTCAGTAACTTTAAGAGTGATGATCTGTGTAATAAAGTTACAGTTTGGTACAGGACATTGTGTGTACATTTAAAGATGAATGATGAAGAATGAAACAGTGAGGTTTGCTGTTGTCAAACAGGCAAGAACATGCAGTAAAGTTACTTGACAGGCGTAATGACAAGGAGCATAAGCTGCTTCTGTAAAATTGCAGGTGCATGGTTGTATGAGCGATACAACACTCAGCCCTACAACTCTTGATGATCGTTTGCTGTTGAGAACTTGCATGGATATTGATAAGAGCTCTCCTTGGAGCCTGGTGGCAAGAAAATGAGACAATCAGTGAGTACAGCCTGCTGCAATGCATATGATATAATGCCTACAATGTATGCAACAACCACAGGCATGGAGGTAAGCACACACACACACACACACACACACACACACACACACACACACACACACACACACACACACACACACACACACACACACACACACAGGAGCACACCTGCTCTCCAATGAGATGTGTGTCTTCTCAGGGTGGTTCACAATCAAACTTCCACTCCATATTGCTCTCCACGGATAGCTGATGGTGTAGCACCTGCAGCATGCAGTAAAAATGCAGTGAGTGGCACAGGCTACAGTTCTATGAAATACATATACCATACCTATTCTGATGAAACAGGTCAGCAACACAGCTACTAGCTATTAATCATTTACTAAAGTGTTTCAAGGCTCTTGCATGTTAACGTAGTGCCAATGATTTGAGTTACTGGCTGCTTTCTCATCAGCTATAGTCTCACCTGAATAGCTATCCAGCTGAGAAATCCCTGCTACCGACGGCCAGGGGCAATGGAGACACTGATGACAGACGCGAATATGCACGCACGGTGAGCATCGCAATCAAGTTCCAATCTCATACAACTTACTTGATTGTGAATAAGCTAGCAAACTACCTCTAAACTACCTAGTTACAATCTATTCAGCAGATGGCCAGCTAGTAGCAACATAACCAAAGACTCACCAAAAGACCTTGATTACTGCTTTTCGAGAAGCTGCTGAGCCTAACATTCTAACGTGTGTGCTTACGATAGCACATAGATCTTGAACACAACCCCGGTCAGCCTGATTCCGCCCAAGATGCATCTTCAAATTTAAAACAACCGCGCGGGCTGATGACGTCATTACAACAAAATGGCGGTAGCACAACGGCTAGATTTCTTTACTTTTCCCGCTTTCTTCACTTGTTGCTGGTACAGGGCTAACGCCGTCGCCTTACTTTGGAAAGGAAAGGTAAAATGGATCAACTGACTTTAACGGACACGAGTATATTATGGCATAATGACGTCACCGGAAGCATTTTGTGACAACCCCGACATCTTTGGGCTAGCTTCGGTTGCTTCAACAACCTAGCTTTGGGCACACTCTATAACAAACACAAAACATAACCCTAACGCTAACTTTACAGATGGCCCGAAGCTAAGTTGTTATAGCGGGCGCCCAAGCCTAAGTTGTTATAGCGTGCTCCCAAGGCTAAGTTATTATAGCGTGCTCCCAAGGCTAAGTTGTTATAGCGTACGCCCAAAGCTAAGTTGTTATAGCGTGCGCCCAAAGCTAAGTTGTTATAGCGGGCGCCCAAAGCTAAGTTGTTATAGAGTGTGCCTAAAGCTAAGTTCTTGAAGAGGCAACCGAAGCTAGCCCAAAGATGTTGGGGTTGTCACAGAATGCTTCCGGTGACGTCATTATACTATAATATACTCGTGTCCGTTAAAGTCAGTTGATCCGGTAAAATCAGTACGTAGCTACAGTGGGTACGTGCGTGTCCGCGAGTGTGTGTACGCACTTCACTGACAGTGATTCAGTATGTTCACGTGATTATGTAACAAACCCACATGGTGTACTCGCATAGCCTACGCGAGACTAGTACTCGCATGTACTGGCTAGCTAAGTGTCTTTCCTTTTTAGGGAATTTCTTCTTACCCGATTGATTCGAACTCAAACTTATTTTTGCTAGCCTGCAGCTGTTTAGTTAGCTCTGATCATATGGTAGGTTGGTGGTTTGTGCCTGTACACCATTCATGTGCCATTCATGTGGCCTCTGTGTGTGCCCTAGTCTGCATCCGTGAACGACTTTGCTTGCCTCGACTAATAGTAGGTCTGTGTTTCACTGTGAAGTTCAGACAGCCACATTCGCTCCCAGCAAACCTGACGATGGCTTGGTATTGCCTGGAATACACTTATGTGTGTCATTTGCACTGGAGTTTATGTAAATCTGCCTAAGATCGCCTTATTTCAGTACACGATGTGTGTATTGCACAACTGATGCTTGCATGTTATTAACACACTAGCTGCACCTTGCATGCAAGGGTCGAGAGTGCACTGCACTGATGAGTCCCCAAACAGGGCGAAACAGCTACATTGATTGTGGCTGTCTGCAGTTCTCTCTAAGGGATGACATAAAGTAGTGGCTATAACTATAGCATGCATAGTGTGCATTTTAGGCGCAGTCCTTGTGCCATGGACTGCATGTTGTTGTGTGGAATGCAAGGTCATGCATATGGTCCAGTAAGGTGATCAATCTTGCATGTGACATCTTCACTGGTCACGCCTGTTACAAGAGACGGCCATGTGAGCAGTTATGACATATTGGGCTTACGCATGCAGTGTCAGGCATATAAGCCTAGCTTCATATAAACATGTGCAGAGTGAAGTCGAATAATTATATATAATTATAATATGCTGCTCGCCTATACGTGATAGTTGGAACTTAAAAGTGATCTTAAAGGTAGTTGTTTCCAAATTTAAGTTAGATTTAGCTCACAGTATATACACACTAAAGCTAACGAGGTATTGCTCACCTAAAAGTAAAAGTTGAAATTTAAAAGTAATCTTAAAGGTATAGTTGTTCCAAATTTAAGCTAGCTTTAGCTCACAGTATATATGTTTATACACACTAAAGCTAATGAAGTACTGCTCACCTGTATAAGTGAAAGTTGAATTTAAAGTCATCTTAAAGGTATAGTTGTTCCGAATTTAAGTTAGCTTTAGCTCACAGTTAAATACATACTAAAGTTGCTGAATTAGTCATACCTTATAGCTGAAAGTTGAAACTTAAAGATCTATTATAGTTATTCTTGTCAACTATAAGTTAGCTTTAGATCACAGTATTTGTGTTTTAAAGTTCGTGAAAGTTGGAACTCCTTAAAGGTGAAAGTTAGAACTTAAAGTTGTCTTAAAGTTAAATGCCATCACATTTAAGATAGATTTAACTCTCAGTAAAGCTAGTAAAGTTACAAATTTTTCCAGTGTATGCAACAGGATGAATAAAACGTATAACATTGATCACCGCAATACGTATATTATATGAAGTCCATGCCATGCAACAGAATTTCAATTTTGAAGTGTATAATAATATGTGACATGCATGTCCATACACATAGAAGATCTTCCCATCATATTCAAATTCTATGACAGCTATCAAGTGGGCCTGCCTGATTGAATGCAAATGCAAATGGCAGAACATGCTACATTATAAACGCATATTTCGCCAAAAGTTTAGCGCGCAGCAGAACAGGCTCTGTATCGGCTACTTCTACGCTCCCTTGGCTATCACACAAGACATAGCTCACTGGCGGGAAAACCCGCAGAACTACGCTACGAGCAATTTAATAACGCGACCAATAGTCGATATTTTCACACTGGGAAAGAATAATCCACAAGTTTGAATGCAAATACTTCTGGTCACCTCTATCCATGCAAAGGGTTTCACTTTCCTTGCATGAGTTTTCGTGCAGTAAAGGGTAGAGATTCCTATGCATAGCTTTCCTCGAGAAAAACTCGTGCGCGCCCTTCTGGTTTCCAAACCAAACCTAAGTTGCCGCCATTTATATATGCGAAACAGCCGTGCCAGAACTAGATCGCAGTTGCAACCCAATATAGGCTAATTAATAGGCACACATGCGCACTGCCCATACATAACACATATACATAGGGGAAAAAAGGGAAAATGTTAAAGGAATATGGATTGCAGTTAATTGGGTCATAGGATGCCAAGATAGATTGAGGGGACTGGAACAGACTCCTACAGCACTTCTGGTCGACGGACAAAGAGACAGCTTCTAGACAGCGCCCAACAGGTCATCGACTTCGCCCGCGCCTTCTTCGATAATGGCCGCGCCCGCCTCGGAGGACTTCACTCCGCCGCCTGGAACACATGACAGGAGTAACGTAGAAACTGGTGAGCGCCGTGATATGTTGACGCTAACATTCTTCAACCATTTCTAGCGTTGAAAAGCTTAGCTCGCACGGTTGCCCTTCTAAATGCTCTTCAGAACCTGGTTCATGCGTACTGCGCTGTAGCAAACGTACGTAGCTTTTGCCATCACAGACCACTAGCTACTCTGGCGACTGTGGGTTCCTTGGTACATTATATTTCTGTGAATATTCACGGTAAATGCATGTGCTGTAAGCAGTCATGTGTCTGTCTTTGCTGGAGATTTCTCTGTGCATGTGTGGTGTGCGCGTGTGTGGTGTGTGATGTGTGTGTGTGTGTGTGTGTGTGTGTGTGTGTGTGTGTGTGTGTGTGTGTGTGTGTGTGTGTGTCTGTGTCTGTGTGTTTGCACATGTGTGTGCGTGCGTGCGTGCTTGTGTGTGTGTGTGTGTGTGTGTGTGTGTGTTTGCACATGTGTATGTGTGTGTGTGTGTCATGTAGCTATGTTTGGTGACTAGTGGTGTATGTGTACTGTCACTGAGGTGTATGACACAATGTCATGTGTTACCAATCATGAGTGACAGAGCAGCGACCGAAGGGAGCAAGTATTTCGAGTTGGGGCGGCAGCCCCTATATTGTTTTCAAATTGACGTTTTCATATGGCTTCATGTTACGGATATATATATATATATATATATATAATACGCCAACCTACGGTTGTGCGTCAATACTTGCATTTATATTGAATGTATTGGGCGAAGTATTGGGTATAGGGAATTTATGTTGTCGGCCATTTTATTCGGCCGGAAGTAGACCGTGTGCAAGGCAAAGGGACTTTGAAAACCGGCTTCGAAACGACGTCTTAGCGAACTTTGGACGTTCTCTTCCACCTATGATCCTGGAACAGACTCCTACAGCACTTCTGGTCGACGGACAAAGAGACAGCTTCTAGACAGCGCCCAACAGGTCATCGACTTCGCCCGCGCCTTCTTCGATAATGGCCGCGCCCGCCTCGGAGGACTTCACTCCGCCGCCTGGAACACATGACAGGAGTAACGTAGAAACTGGTGAGCGCCGTGATATGTTGACGCTAACATTCTTCAACCATTTCAAGCGTTGAAAAGCTTAGCTCGCACGGTTGCCCTTCTAAAGGCTCTTCAGAACCTGGCCCATGCGTACTGCGCTGTAGCAAACGTACGTAGCTTTTGCCATCACAGACCACTAGCTACTCTGGCGACTGTGGGTTCCTTGGTACATTATATTTCTGTGAATATTCACGGTAAATGCATGTGCTGTAAGCAGTCATGTGTCTGTCTTTGCTGGAGATTTCTCTGTGCATGTGTGGTGTGCGCGTGTGTGGTGTGTGATGTGTGTGTGTGTGTGTGTGTGTGTGTGTGTGTGTGTGTGTGTGTGTGTGTGTGTGTGTGTCTGTGTGTTTGCACATGTGTATGTGTGTGCGTGCGTGCGTGTGTGTGTGTGTGTGTGTGTGTGTGTGTGTGTGTGTGTGTGTGTGTGTGTGTGTGTTTGCACATGTGTATGTGTGTGTGTGTGTCATGTAGCTATGTTTGGTGACTAGTGGTGTATGTGTACTGTCACTGAGGTGTATGACACAATGTCATGTGTTACTAATCATGAGTGACAGAGCAGCGACCGAAGGGAGCAAGTATTTCGAGTTGGGGCGGCAGCCCCACGAGTTTTTTTTAACTCGAAATACTTGTTTTACTTGAACTACTTGTTTATATTTAATTGCCATAATTATTTACAAATATCTAAGTATCATGCAAAGTATGTGACAGTTAACTTTGCTATAGTCAAATCCTTCCACTATGACAAAGACGCCATAGGTCATCATGCACCCTGGCTGCTGGGTGGACTAATGTACAATATTATAGCGTAGCATATAGCAATGCAGTGTCTTTCCATGCACTAGTTATACTTTTAGCTAAGTTATTACTTTTGCAAAAGTGAACTGAACTTGAACCTATATAGGCTGAGTGACAGTCACATGGATCAAGTGCTTGGCATAGTGCAAAGATTCCCTGCATATAGATTGGTCCACGTGACTCCTTCAGGCTCCTGATCCGCGGCCCTGGTAATAGCTTTGAAAAGTCCCATCAAGTGCCAATATATACGTATATTTTTATGTGACATTCTGGATCCATGCATATATGGTATGTGACTTAATTTGCACATCTTGTGACCTTGCATCTCATGTGATGCTCTCATGAGGTTTCCAGGTGACTTTGAATTTTGACAGGTGCTTTTGAATTTTGAC
This sequence comes from Ianthella basta, assembly GCA_964019415.1. Classification (NCBI taxonomy): domain Eukaryota; kingdom Metazoa; phylum Porifera; class Demospongiae; order Verongiida; family Ianthellidae; genus Ianthella; species Ianthella basta. Next base: position 3,679,060 of record OZ025889.1, on the reverse strand, counting down.
AGCTGAGTTTACATTGAAGCTGACTTTGCAATGCAGGTGAAATTCCCGTGACATTGGGAAACTGTTGGAAAGCCTTAGTCATGAGCCTTACTTGTAATGTGGTCAAAGATTATTATCTGCATGGCTTAATGGCAGCCGTTGCACATGCAGTGGTCTTTGGCAACTCTTAATATAGGAGGGTTGACCTCTAGATCTCAATCTGTGTATAATGACGACAGATCTGAATACCTCTCCATGTTTTGGTCACAACACAACGTCAACAGGAGATGGTACAGCAGGGGCACTAACCTAAGAACTAGCTGTAGACTTTGACTCCAATTATAACACTGCTGCATGTAGCATTGAAACTATAACTGGCCATGCCATTTGAGAGAATGATTCAACAGTTACAGTTGATTTCAGAATGGCTGGCCAAAATGGCATGTGGCCGAATGGGCAAATGGTGTGACGTCACCATAAGCTTAGTCTAGCTAGCTAGACCAACTCAGTACATAAGTGCCGGGTGTGCAGAAGGGAAGGGACGGTCTAGCAAGGATAACGATTAGTTCACACCATTGAGTTATCAGTGACATGGAGTTCACACCCATTGCTGTAACTGTTAAAGTCATACATGTCATTGCCACAAATTTAAATTGTGACAAACACATCTGCTCAGTCGACAAAGTGCTAACTAATCTCTATCCCCACTAGACCGTCCCTTCCCTTCTTAATACCCTGGGCATAATCAGGATGGTCTAGCTATCCAGACTACTACAATTGGCTGCTGCCAATAAGTCACTCCATGCAGTTGTCCATGCACGCAGTACTAGCATTGCTATTTGCTTCAATACCATGACATTTACACATTAACCTTTTGGACAACCATTCTGAAATCAGCTGTACTGCGCTTTCCATTACCTCCCACAACATTTGTTTACTAAGCCATATACAGGGTTCAATCTACAAGAGACTATGTATATAGCCTCTATAGAGATTGGCTAGGTATGCCCCCCCCCCCCAAGTATTCCAGCTCTCCCTAGTCTAACTAGCCAGACTGCTACCTCCCCTTCATTTTTGCATGATTTTTATATAATGATGTCTCCGTGACTGATGACATAATCCAAAAGATGGAGGCAGTCTGGCTAGCATGACAAAGCTTCCCCTCCCCATACGATTCATATGGTCCACGTACAAGGAAATTAGGAATCCCGAATTATACACAGAAATGCAGTTTATCATAGTGTTGAGTTACTGTTGCTTGTTTCTATGCTTTTTCTGTTGGCCATTCCTAATTATAAATCCCTTTTAATTTTATTACACCAGTAGAAATACATATAACTGACTGTTGCAAATAAAGGCTTCAGTCAAGCAACATGAAATAAGTAATACAGCAAAACACACATTTCAAAAATAATTGCTGTAAATGTAAACTATAACCATTCATTGCACAAAGAAGCAGTTCACATAATTATAGCCATACTCAAAGCATATAGCTGTGTCTTGCTATTAATACACAATAACATTTACAGGCAAGTCATGCACGTGAAGTGGTAGTGCTGACTGCAGCATGCTTCTGACGGAGGCAACTGCAAGTCAGCCACCTTGTCAGAGTATCACGTGCAGGCTTGAAGAAGATGAGGATCAGCACTGGAGTGGGAATTACGGTCAAGTGAGCTGCATCAAATACAGTGCTGAATGAAAAGTATGTGTCATTGACTAATTTATTGACAAGATTAACATATACAATGGGAAGGACGACGTTGGTGGTAACGTTGATGGTCTGTACCACAAGGAGGAAGAAGCCAAATTTAAGGAAGCCTTTCAGAACTCTGTCACGGTCTTCATCAATCACAGTGTTGCGCTTGTAGTCACAAACAGTCACCATCAAGACAACAAAAGACAGGACGACAGGGAGAATAGAGAAGATTACACTGTGTGCTGCAACATAAGCTGTTACATAAGCAAAACAACTGCAGCTTTCAACATATGTGTCAGTGACATTCCTAGACAACTGTGGAGTAGCACTAGCAAAGGAAACAGACCAAATGATGACTGCTGTAATAACGAAGTATTTGGTGCTCTCGGGTGCAGTGATTGGTTTATTCCAAAACTTCATGATGAGGAATACAGTCATAGCGTACATTGTGGCAAATAGCACGCGTGCTGTTCCGCCAAAGTATAGTAACAGTTTATCAACTTGCCACCATGTGCTGTAGTTGTCGAATCCTTCCACAATGACAAAGACGTCGTAGATCATGATGGCAATTGACAAAACCACACCAGAGAGGAGTAAGTTGACGAGGATCACTCGAACAGACTGGTTGGTCTTTCTGTCTGCAATCAAAGCTGCAGTGATGAGGATACTTGTTCCTGTGGTGACCAGGAGGATGAGAAGGAACAGTGCGGTGTCCCGACTCTCGGGCGTTGCGAATACTTCATCTGACCCATTAAAGGTACCGTTAGCCATATAGGTATATTGGTGAGGTGAAGACCGATAGATAGACGCCCTCTGGGTGTGGTCGTTTGGGCGTGTACTGTTCCAAGCCGATTACGTAATAGATACGTAACTGGGTACACTATATTGGTCGCTTTACGATTCGCAAATCTCCCGGCGAAGGCGATGATTGTAAGCATTACTTTAAGGATTCGTAAAGTTCATTATGTCATGGCGCGAGTAGATTAGTTAGCTAGCTATAGCTACACCACACGACAGGTAGGTAGCTGCTGCAATGACTTGACCTTGCACTACGACGTAGCTAGCTAGCTAAGCCAGTGTTGATGGTATCCGGCAAAATTAGGTTGCTGCGAGAGAACGGCTAAACCTTAGCGGCGCTGATTTAATGAAGCTATGGTTCGTTGCCATCTGTAGCTAATAGGGAACTGTCGCTGGGAAGTTGGTCTACAGCCAATTTTTCCAGCAATATTGGTATCCCAGACCATTGTCAAACAAAACTATACCTTGTTGTATATGACATGCTGGATGCATGCCAAAATTCTGCAGGCAATTGCAATGTGCTTGATAAGCTTATGTGTTAGTAAAGACCAGTTGCATATCTTGTTCTGCTTGAATATTCATCACTTACATCGCACCACACACACCAATTTAGAAATAAAATCACCTGTCAAATAAGTTTGCCATCACAAACCAATGCATAAAATGCTTGCAATTGCAAAATCATGTTGTACAAAGTTTCAAGAGACCAGTCACATTCAACTGTTGTATAACTGTTCAAACTTCAACTTCAATCAGTTCCTTTTGCATCTCATCAGGCAAGCGCACTGTACTTAGACTCAAAATGGTTGTAGAAGGGGATACCGATCTGTTACACTTCTGACGAAGGTAAATACATGTAAGCCATCTTGTTAGAGTTTTGCGTGCTGGCTTGAAAAAGATGAGAATCAAAATTGGAGTAGGGAGCACAGATAGATGAGCTCCAGCAAACACAGAGCTGAAGGAAAAATAAGTATCATCGAAGAATTGGTTTACAAGATTAACATACATGATGGGTAAAATGACATTAGAGGCAACATTGATGGTTTGTATCACAAGGAGGAAGAACCCAAACTTTAGCAAACCTTTCAGAACTTCATCATCCTCTTCACTGATCTCAGTGTTGCGTTTGTGGGCACACACGGTCATAATCAAAGCAGTGAAAGAAACAGTGACAGGTATAATAGAGAATACTATCCCATGTCCTACAACATAGACTATTCCATAAGCATAGCAACTACAGCTCTCAAGGTATGTGTCACTGACTACATCAAAAGCCTGTGGAAGAGCACTGAAGAAGGACACAATCCAAATGATGACTGCTGTAATGACGAAGTATTTAGTGCTCTCGGGTGCAGTGATTGGTTTGTTCCAGAACTTCATGAGGAGGGAAATGGTGACTGCGTACATTGTTGCGAATAGCACACGTGCAGTTCCTCCGGTTATCAGAATCACTTTCACAGCTTGCCACCATTCACTATAGTTGTTGAATCCTTCCACGATAACCCCTACGTCGTAGATCATAATCGAAATCGATAGAACCACGCCGGAGAGGAGCAGGCTGATGAGGATCACTCGAAGGGATTGGTTTGTCTTCCTTTCAGCAAATAAAGCTGCAACGAGTAGGACATTGACTCCTGTAGTGATCAGGATGAGGAGGAGAAACAGTCCGCTGTCCCGACCGACTGACACCATTACATTTGAGTCGTTCGCAGCCTGAGTAACGTTGTCCATCTTGTTCTCTCACACCTCCAAATAAACACATCAGATAATCCCAATATGGTAGGAACGCTGACGTCACGACTCCCAGAGCAACGAAGGGCGGGCCATGAGAAATATAGCTACACGCCGTTTCTCCTTCGAGTTGCGAGGTCCACCGTCACGGTCCACTGTAGTGCATTGCTCGAACCAAAATAGGAGCGGCGGGGTCGGTTAACTTACTTGGCCACTTAGCTAACTGGCTAAGGAGGAGATGAAGCCAATGTAGCTACTAGTTTCTAGTAGACACTAGCTATATGGGTGGCAAGTGAAAAGAATGGACCATGCTTTTGTTAGATTTAGTTGCCGTATAAGTTTTTAACATTATATGGCTATAGGCACAGTCTTCTATTTCTTTTACTGCATCGATTGAGGCTTTCTTGGTCTAAAGCATGGCTTAATATAAACCTTAGGAAAAGAGTCAATGCGCTTATATTGAGGAAAGTCTTGGTAGACAGTCACATGCAAGTGTTTAAAAAAAAGATTACAATGAAAGCTGTAGCAATAGCTATCTGTAAGTGAAGATGGCCAACAACTTAGCTAATGTGAAAATGTGCATGGTGAAGGATGTGAGGGCATAGCTACATAATACATGGCAGCCAATGAGAGTAGTTATATATGGCTTGGCTCAAAAGTGAGGGCGAAGATTGCATAAAGCAGTGCTCAGAAGACCTACAAGCGAGACAAGAATTTCGAATGAAGTGAAGAGTGAAGCTATATAGCCAAGAAGATTCCAAGCTCAGAAACGTACCTGGTTAGAATCCAATCTGGGATATCCCAAGAAGTTCTGGCTGTGTATCAAACATATGAAGGTGCATCAAAGAAAGAAGAAAGGTAACCTGTTGGAGGTCTTGGATGATGATGGAAATGTGAGGACAAGCGAAGAAGCTGTCAGTGTTTGGCGTGACCACTTTTTCAGATTGCTGGGAAGTCCTGCATGGGGAGTCACTCGAGGATAACCGCAATGACGGCTGCTGTGCTGAGAAGGATCCAACGACAGACTTCAGCGATCACCTGTGTGCTCCCATTACATGTGAGGAGGTACTGTGAGCCCTGACGAAGGTATATATACCTTCGTTAGGTCATTCGCCTAATTAGGGGTGAAAATGTACTGGGGAAAACAAAGTGTGGATGGGGAAGAGGTTGAAGAAGTGGAAAAACTAAAATACCTCGGTGTAACAATTAGTGGAGATGATGGATGTGATGACGACGTAGAACAGAGAATTGGAGCAGCAGCATGTGGTGCATGGGGGCAATGAGGAAGGAAGTACTGGAGAGAAGAGAATTGTAGAAAATGAAAATGAGACTATATTTAATGCTATGGTGGTGCTCACGTTACTCTACAGATGTGAGACATGGACACTACAGAAGACCCTAATCAATGATTAAAATACAAGAACATTGTAAAATAATTTAATATTTAAACCTGTATGCATCCAAAGAAAATTGTAATGTATACTCAAAAGTGACAATGCCACACATGCAGTTTAAAAGCTACGGATATATACAAGTGAAAACATTTCTGTGTAAACACTGCGGGTGTACTGTGTTACAAACACACCTGTACAATGTGAGAGTGTAAGAAATTTATCATTTATATGGCGCAAGTTGTATAGGGCACATTAGATGTACGTGCATGGGATTTTGTGAGTGCATTGGTTTAATCTATGGCAGTGTAATAAAATGGCATTTCATTGACATCTCATCCTCAAATGTACTAGGGTGCATGGCTTGTATTTGAACTTCACACATGTATATATACAATGGTGATTAAGTGCAACTATTGAAGTGTAATCCCCACTTGATGTGTGCGGGGTGTCTTGAGTGATGGATCTGGTGTAAGTGTATTCATGTGTGGCTGCAATGTAATGAGACAATACTGCTGCTTATAGTATATACAGCAACTGTGTGTTGTTGCAATGCTTGCATATGCTCGCTATAACTCACATTGTGCTCCAACAAGTAGTGCAAGATCTCACTGCAACTCGGTCGTTCAGCAGGATTGTCCTGCAAGCACTGAAGTATGATGGACCTCAGGGGATGATCATCTGGCAACTTGGCTAGGTCACCCACTCGTCGCTCCACCTCTGGTTGACCCTCTCATAGTATTAACCCAACTGACAGAGGCTCCTGTGCAGCAATCTGTAGCAACAGCACACCGAGGGTGAAGACGTCTCCTTTGTCTGTGAAACGCAACTTTGCCTCTGTGTTTTGGTTCCGTTCCACAAAGCACTCAGAAGGCATGCATGGGAGGCACCCTGGGGTCTTGGTTGAGAGGTACATGACTGAGGAAAGACAGAACTTGACCGGTCACATGATCTATAGCAGAAATGGCTGCTAGAGTGAATGCTGAAGTGTAATGCGGTTTCGCCAGTCATACTGCTGTGTTCTCTCTCAGGACAGCCTCCCCCCCCCCTGTTAGTGCAGTATTGCATGTCTGCTCCAACCCTTCCTTATGCAATGCATGCAGTTTATGTCCCACCCCGTCCAGAACTGTTAGCGTTCATGACTGATTTTCAAGCTGATTCCGCCCTCCAGTGGAAGCTGTACAACTACACCTATCTCACAATGATGGCCATGTTCGGGAACCTGACGTTGAACCCTCAGGTGAGGGAAGGAGGGAAGGAGAATAGTGAGGGGCGATATACTGGTAGCTCTATGCATGGTGCAGGCATGCAGAAGGTTTGAGAACAGCACCAATCATCAAGTAACTAGGCAGATGCCGGATCATCATCGTGGGGCGAGCCTGAGCGAGGTTAGAGTCTGGTAGTAACCGAAGGTTGGTTAAACGACACAGAAATGCTGATAGAAGCTAGTAAAATGCCCCCTACTGCAGGATGAGGCTTACCACTACTAGATGAGACTGTTAGGTGACGATATCTGCGAACCCTGCACTTCCTTCGCAGTCCTTGCAGAAGACCACATCAATCTTGTTAACTGACGACCGCGGTGAGGTTTTTGTTCTTCTACCATGGCTGGGATGCTTGTGTAGTCCTCTGGGTTCTCAGAGAATGTCGAGGGCACTACTACAACGAGCAAAAGTGCTCGAGTAGCAGTACGGCGTGCAGTTTCGCAAACTGGTGGACATCGATGTGCGCAGGTACATCGATGCTACAGCCTGAGCATGTGAGAGGAGCATGAAACGGTCTGAATCTTAGCTACTGCTTGTCAAAGCAGGGTTACTGGATGTCGGAACAAACCTTTGAGGTGAAACACACCAAAAAAGAGTTAAGAAATACTCAGAAATTCGAAGTCGGGGGATAAAGTATCCTAGTTTATTTTACCCGGGGGATACAAAGCTGGGGGGATGGAATAAACCATGACACCGGTAGCTCCCACTGGTCGTGCCGATCTCCATAGCGGCTGGCACTTCATGTACCGATCACGAATATATACAGACAGTACAATATTATCAGACAGCACGGTAGTGCTGTCTATGTAGGGATGGTGGTGGTTGTTTGTATGCTGTAATACAAACGAAAAGTCGCGCTACTCCTAAACAGAAGTAAGAGCTGGCGAAAGAAACCGTCTATGAAGAAGGGAGGCTGTACAGTATTCAGAGCTAACTTTATACTATAATGTACTATATCATAATCATAGCCGCTAGTAGCTAGCTAGTCCGTGCCTGAGGCGTCATCTCTAAGCATAGCCGAAAGTCCGAAGCTAAAGGAGTTGTGGGTGCCAGTGGTCGTCGACCGGGTAGCATTTACGTAATTTCCATTCGTTCCGTTTGCTTAATCTGGCGTGGACAGTTTCCCAGCAAATATTATAGAGGTATGCGAACAGCAGCCATTTTATTGACGGCTATTAGAAATATACGGTACTGCACTTGTTGCAGTCCCCCGTGACCAAAACATTGCCCCAAAACTTCTACGGGCCCGATCGGGCGTATGACAGATATAGGCAAATGGCTGTGCAAATGATCGTGATCAGTGTGGGGCTCGCTCGCTCAACCCAGCCATGTCGGATGGTAACAGGTTCAATTGTTCCCCTATTCCTGCAGCTGCTCCGTGTCAAAATCGTAGTTATGCAACGTTTGGGATGCTTGCCGCTGTTTCTTACACAAACGTACACTGTAACTATGTAATAGGAACAAACACAACTTTGTACTAGTACTAGTAGTGCAACAAACAGCTGTAAATGACCCAGAAGTTGGACAGCTGCAAAAACATTTTAAAATTACATTAAAAAATACATTACATGTACAGCAGATACACAAAATATGATACGATCTCATGTATGTTAAAGCATGATGTTTACTTTGAATTCTTGGTTACAGTGGACGTATTAGCATATTTCTGACGAAGGAAACTGCAAGTCAGCCACCTTGACAAAGTATCACGTGCTGGCTTGAAAAACACAAGAATCAACATGGGAGTGGGAATTAGAGTCAGATGAGCTGCATCAAAAACAGTGCTGAAGGAGAAGTAAGTGTCATCAAATAAATTATTCACGAGATTATTGTATGTAATAGGAAGGATGACATTAGAGGCAACATTGATGGTCTGTACCACAAGGAGGAAGAATCCAAACTTTAGAAGCCCTTTCAAAACTCTGTCACGATCTTCATCAATCTCAGTGTTGCGTTTGCGGTCACAAACAGTCACTACTAGAACAGCAAAAGACAGGACAATAGGGAGAACAGAGAAGATTATACTGTGTCCTACAACGTAGACTATTCCATAAGCATAGCAACTACAGCTCTCAAGGTATGTGTCACTGACTACATCAAAAGCATGTGGAAGAGCACTGAGGAAGGATACTGTCCAAACAATGACTGCTGTAATGATGAAGTATTTGGTGCTCTCAGGTGCAGTAATTGGTTTATCCCAGAATTTCAGTGCAAGGAATACAGTTACAGCGTACATTGTGGCAAATAGCACACGTGCAGTTCCTCCAAAGAAAGCTAGTACCTTAACCGCATCCCACCATGTGCTGTAGTAGTCAAATCCTTCCACTATGACAATGATGTCATAGATCATGATTGTAACTGACAGAACTACACCAGAGAGGAGTAAGTTGACAAGGATCACTCGAACAGACTGCTGAGTCTTCCTGTCTGCAATCAAAGCTGCAATGATGAGGATTGTTGTTCCTGTGGTGACCAGGATGAGAAGGAGGAAGAGTGCACTGTCCCGACTGACAGGCGATAGTTGTTGGTTGCTATCTGAGGCATTGAAGGTAATATTATCCATCATGCTTAAGCTTGATTTCACTGGGACCTTCTTCAGAGTGCAAACTGATGTTACTAATGGTGTAGACAATTGTATGGCATTATGGTTAAACATTACCATAAATGGCAATATGGCTATAAATAGCTTCATATGCACAATTATTATACATGCACATATCTTATCCATCTCTCTGCAAACCTTGTGTATGTCTATACACAAGGTTGGCCAAGTGGAGAGATGCCAGTTTGCAAAAACGATATTGAATTGAGCTAGGAATGGGAGGACATCATCATATAGCTCTATCATGAATATTGCTATATAATCCTTAATATTACGTATTTAATCTCTCCCAGTCTGTTAGTCTGTTCATGTACATGTCAATAGGAGCGGGTATCTGTCAGTGATTGCAAACACTATATTGGCACTATATCTGGCCATTGCCACCCAACTGCTGCTGTATATCCATACCACCAATGTTGTCCAACTGGAACTGGCAAATGGCGCTGGCTGACTGGCACTGTCCAGCCAGCCATGTGATGCAGAGTGAGTGCAGTCAAAGGCCATGCTTGTTCACAGTATAGCTATATTATAGCTATAGCTAACACAAACACTGCACTATATGGTACACGTACTTCCATGCACCAGAGATTGAACTGAAAGTTTTGATCTTTGTGGGTTTAGGTCTGGTAATAACAAATTATACACAACTCACCTTTTGCATGTGGCAATTTTCACTCTGCCTGTAGCTACATATGATACTGTAAGATCTGCCAATTTGGTAGTGGCGCACCATTATTGCTGTCTGCTTAACCTATAGCTCCTTTATAACTTTCTGATCAATGGCCACCCAACTGCAAAGTGGAGTTATATACTATAAATGGCGATGTAAACAACGTACATATACAACCCAAAACTACTTACAGTATGTGGAGTGCGCAGTGATGTTCAAATGGTGCACTGGCACAGTGCATAATTTCAATAACTATATACAACTGTACCTATGCATATACCATGCGCTCCTCTTTCACTGATAGAGCAGCAGGGTTTAGCTGTACTGCTTAAGCCCGAGTTGATAATACCTATAATATGTATGCTATGAGCCATGTACGTTAGCATGCATGCTACATACTCATACCTTGCCTGTGCACTCATACATAGTCTGTGCACTCATACGTTGCCTGTGCACTCATACGATGTCTGTGCACTTATACGTTGTCTGTGCACTCATACGTTGCCTGTGCACTTATACGTTGCCTGTATACTGATATGTTGTCTGTGTACTCATAGATTGTCTGTGTACTCATACGCTGTCTGTGCACTCATACGATGTCTGTGCACTTATACGTTGTCTGTGCACTCATACGTTGCCTGTGCACTCATACGTTGCCTGTGCACTTATACGTTGCCTGTATACTGATATGTTGTCTGTGTACTCATAGATTGTCTGTGTACTCATACGTTGTCTGTGCACTCATACGTACATTAACTGTTTGAACACGCCGATGAACTCCATGACATTCAGGTGCTTGGCCACCTTCAGAAGGTTGCACTCATGACAAAACTCTTCAATGATGCGTTCCAACATTTGCCTGTTCTCTCTTGCCGCATCAACCAAAATGTCGTAGATGGTCTTCACAGCCACTGGTCTTAATTCGCTGTGGACCCAGTGTACATAAAAGCACCTCCCCCCGTATCCTCCCCTCCCAATCCTGTCTCTCAAAATAAGCTAGTGCATCCTCGCGAGTGAGGAGCCTGGAAAAGGCGTTTCCCATCTTCTGCTGTCTCGGTTACCTCCCTTTGACCAGGCACATGATCTATAGCAGAAATGGCTGCTAGAGTGAATGCAAAAGTGTAATGTGGTGCGCCAGTGGTACTGCCGTGTTCTCTCCCAGGACAGCCTCCCCCCTCCCTTGTTAATTCAGTATTGCACGTCCCTGCTCCAACCCCTCCCTCTGCAATGCATGCAGTGTACGACCCACCCCATCCAGAACTGACTTTCAAGCTAATGTTGCCTTCCAGTGGAAGCTGTACAACTACACCTATCTCACAATGATGGCCGTGTTCGGGAACCTGACTTTGGACCCTCAGGTGAGGTAAGGAGGGGAGGAGGATAGTGAGGGGTGATGTACTGGTAGCTCTATCCATGGTGCAGGCAGGAGGTGGGAGAACAGCACCAATCATCAAGTAACTAGGCAGATGCCGGATCATCATTGCGGGCGAGCCTGAGCGAGATTAGAGTCTGGTAGCACTGCAACTTTCCATGGGATCCATAGTACCGGTAGCTCCCACTGGTCGTGCTGATCTCCATAGCCACTAATAGCTAGCTAGCTGGTGCCTGAGGCTGCAATGATGAGGATTGTGGTTCCTGTGGTGATTAGGATGTGGAGGAGGAATAGTGCACTGTCCCTCAGGCATGGACTAGCTAGGAGACTCTAAGCATGGCCGAAAGTCTGAAGCTAAAGGAGTTGTGGGTGCCAGTGGTCGTTGACCGCGGCCGGATAGTAGTTACGTAATTTGCATTCGTTCTGTTTGCTTAAACTGGCGTGGATAGTTTCCCTGGCGAATATTCTAGAGGTATGCGAACGGCAGCCATTTTATTGGCGGCGAATAGAAATATACGGTACTGCACATGTTGCAGTCCCCCGTGACCAAAACATTGCCCCAAAACTTCCACAAGCCCAAATGGACGTACGACAGATATAGGTAAATGGCTGTGCAAATGATCAGTGTGGGGCTCGCTCACTCAACCCAGCCATGTCGGATGGTAACAGGTTCAATTGTTCCCCTACTCCTGCAGCTGCTCCATGTCAAAATCATAGTTATGCAACGTTTGGGATGCTTGCCGCTGTTTCTTACACAAACGTACACTGTAACTATGTAATAGGAACAAACACAACTTTGTACTAGTACTAGTAGTGCAACAAACAGCTGCAAATGACCCCGAAGTTGGAAAGCTGCAAAAACATTTTAAAATTACATTAAAAAATACATTACATGTACAGCAGATACACAAAATATGATACGATCTCATGTATGTTAAAGCATGATGTTTACTTTGAATTCTTGGTTACAGTGGACGTATTAGCATATTTCTGACGAAGGAAACTGCAAGTCAGCCACCTTGACAAAGTATCACGTGCTGGCTTGAAAAACACAAGAATCAACATGGGAGTGGGAATTAGAGTCAGATGAGCTGCATCAAAAACAGTGCTGAAGGAGAAGTAAGTGTCGTCAAATAAATTATTCACGAGATTATTGTATGTAATAGGAAGGATGACATTAGAGGCAACATTGATGGTCTGTACCACAAGGAGGAAGAATCCAAACTTTAGAAGCCCTTTCAAAACTCTGTCACGATCTTCATCAATCTCGGTGTTGCGTTTGCGGTCACAAACAGTCACTACTAGAACAGCAAAAGACAGGACAATAGGGAGAACAGAGAAGATTATACTGTGTCCTACAACGTAGACTATTCCATAAGCATAGCAACTACAGCTCTCAAGGTATGTGTCACTGACAACATCAAAAGCATGTGGAAGAGCACTGAGGAAGGATACTGTCCAAACAATGACTGCTGTAATGATGAAGTATTTGGTGCTCTCAGGTGCAGTAATTGGTTTATCCCAGAATTTCAGTGCAAGGAATACAGTTACAGCGTACATTGTGGCAAATAGCACACGTGCAGTTCCTCCAAAGAAAGCTAGTACCTTAACCGCATCCCACCATGTACTGTAGTAGTCAAATCCTTCCACTATGACAATGATGTCATAGATCATGATTGTAACTGACAGAACTACACCAGAGAGGAGTAAGTTGACGAGGATCACTCGAACAGACTGCTGAGTCTTCCTGTCTGCAATCAAAGCTGCAATGATGAGGATTGTGGTTCCTGTGGTGACCAGGATGAGAAGGAGGAAGAGTGCACTGTCCCGACTGACAGGCGATAGTTGTTGGTTGCTATCTGAGGCATTGAAGGTAATATTATCCATCATGCTTAAGCTTGATTTCACTGGGACCTTCTTCAGAGTGCAAACTGATGTTACTAAAGGTGTACAAATTGTATGGCATCACAGTTAAACATTACCATAGATGGCATATGGCTATAAATAGCTTCATATGCACAATTATATTATACATGCACATATCTTATCCATCTCTCTGCAAACTTTGTGTATGTCTATACACAAGGTTGGCTAAGTGGAGAGATGCACATTTGCAAAAACAATATTGAATTGAGCTAGGAATGGGAGGACGTACATCAACATATAGCTCTATCATGAATATTGCTATATAATCCTTAATATGTATTTAATCTCTCCTAGTCTGTTTGTTTGTCTGTTCATGTACATGTCAATAGAAGTGGGTATCTGTCTGTGATTGCAAACACTATATATTGGCACTATATCTGGCCATTGCCACCTAACTGCTGCTATGCTATCCATACCACCAATGTTGTCCAACTGGAACTGGCAAATGGCACTGGCTGACTGGCACTGTCCAGCCAGCCATGTGATGCAGAGTGAGTGCAGTCAAAGGCCATGCTTGTTCGCAGTATAGCTATATTATAGCTATAGCTAACACAAACACTGCACTATATGGCACACGTACTTCCATGCACCAGAGATTGAACTGAAAGTTTTGATCTTTGTGGGTTTAGGTCTGGTAATAACAAATTATACACAACTCACCTTTTGCATGTGGCAATTTTCACTCTGCCTGTAGCTACATATGATGCTGTAAGATCTGCCAATTTGGTAGTGGCACACCATTATTGCTGTCTGCTTAACCTATAGCTCCTTTATAACTTTCCGATCAATGCCCACCCAACTGCAAAGTGGAGTTATATACGTACCATAAATGGCAATGTAAACATACATACATATACAACACAAAACTACTTACAGTATGTGGAGTGTGCGGTGATGTTCAAATGGTGCACTGCATGGCGCAGTGTATAATTATAATAGCTATATCCAACTGTACCTATGCATATACCATGTGCTTCTCTTTTAGTGATAGAGCAGCAAAGGATTAGCTATATTGCTTAAGCCTGAGTTGATAATACCTATACTATGTATGCTATAAACCATGTACGTTACCATGTGCTACAGTACGTAATGTTCTATGAGCATACATAATAGTAAGGAGTGTTGTCTGCATATGTGCACTCATACGTTGCCTGTGTACTCAAATGTTGTCTGTGTACTCAAATGCTGTCTGTGCACTCATACGTTGTCTGTGTACTCAAATGCTGTCTGTGCACTCATACGTTGTCTGTGTACTCGTACGTTGCCTGTGCACTCATACATTGCCTGTGCACTCGTACGTTGTCTGTGTACTCATACGTTGCCTGTGCACTCGTACGTTGCCTGTGCACTCGTACGTTGTCTGTGTACTCGTACGTTGCCTGTGCACTCATATGTTGCCTGTGCACTCATACGTTGCCTGTGCACTCATACATTGCCTGTGTACTCATACGTTGCCTGTGCACTCATATGTTGTCTGTGTACTCGTACGTTGCCTGTGCACTCATACGTTGCCTGTGCACTCATACGTTGCCTGTGCACTCATATGTTGCCTGTGCACTTATACGTTGCCTGTGCATTCATACATTGCCTGTGTACTCATACGTTGCCTGTGCACTCATACGTTGTCTGTGTACTCGTACGTTGCCTGTGCACTCATACGTTGCCTGTGCACTCATACGTTGCCTGTGCATTCATACATTGCCTGTGTACTCGTACGTTGCCTGTGTACTCATACGTTGCCTGTGTACTCGTACGTTGCCTGTGCACTCATACGTTGCCTGTGCACTCATACGTTGCCTGTGCATTCATACATTGCCTGTGTACTCGTACGTTGCCTGTGTACTCATATGTTGTCTGTGCATTCATACAATGTCTGTGTGCTCATATGTTGCCTGTGTACTATAGTTACATAATATTGCAAGTATGCTAAGTAATGTTGTCTGTGTGCAAATTGGCACTGCATGAGTTCCAGGGACATGTAGCCAGGGGTTTGAAAAGAGCTTTCACTTAACTACATCATTATAATGGCCACCTAGTGCAAAGCGAACAGCTTGGGGACAATGAAGGGCAATGTAGGACAATGTAGGATATTTTAACATATTCACTCAAACATCATTGACCTGTAAACTAGTTTAGTTCACCAATTTGTTGCTATCCTAGCCCACTGGCACTGGTTCACTGATCCACAAGCACATAAAAGCTGTACAAATGTGTTTATGGCGTGGCTATGCACCACATTCAGAGCCCTACTGTATATACCTGTGAGCACATAATGTACCTTGCACAGTAAAATGGTGGTGGTTTCAAATGACAACTTTACAGTGTGTGTGTTTGTTCTATGGAGAGAAATGATGCTGTGGGGAGTGTATGCATGTACATTGAGAGTGTAGAGTGGCCTAGTTGGCAATCGGCATCCAATAAAGCACCTATTAGTAAAAATAGGTGTAAAACGGAAACAAGCAGATAAGGGAAATACGTATTCACTTAGCAGAGGAGAATCTGATGCACAGTTGTCAATATAGTGTGTCCTATGGAGGCATGACATAATGTTTATAGCTATAATTACATCTTCATGCTAATCTGCATGGAAATACTAGAGCATATAGCTATAAAGAATGTTACAGTCAGTTTGTCAAACTGCAGATTACGGTAATGCAGTGTTTCATAATGTAAGGAATACAATTTGTAGTACATTACAAGGTGAAAGAAAAATCATATGTACCACTTTAATTACATAACTTACAACATGCAGTCATGATACTTCATTGTCACGTCAGTATAAATTCCATTAGTTCGATTATGTGACGTTTACTTTGAACTCTTCATTACGCTGGAAGTAGTAGATGTAGCACATTTCTGACGAAGGAAACTACAAGTCAACCACCTTGTCAGAGTATCACGGGCTGGCTTGAAAAATATGAGAATCAACACTGGAGTAGGAATTATGGTCAAGTGAGCTGCATCAAAAACAGTGCTAAAAGAAAAGTAAGTGTCGTCAAAAATTTCATTCACAAGATTTTGGTACATGATAGGAAGGATGACATTAGAGGCAACATTGATGGTCTGTACCACAAAGAGGAAGAAACCAAACCTAAGGAGGCCTTTTAAAACTCTATCACGGTCTTCATCAATCTCAGTCTTGTGTTTGTGGTGACAAACAGTCACCATCAGGACAGCAAAAGACAGAATAATAGGTAAAATAGAGAAGACTATGCTGTGTGCTACAACATGAGCTGTTCCGTAAGCATAGCAACTACAGCTTTCAAGGTATGTGTCACTGACTACATGAAAAGCTTGTGGAAGAGCACTGAGGAAGGATACTGTCCAAACTATGACTGCTGTAATGATGAAGTATTTGGTGTTCTCGGGTGCAGTGATTGGTTTATCCCAGAATTTCAGTGCAAGGAATACAGTTACAGCGTACATTGTGGCAAAGAGCACACGTGCAGTTCCTCCAAAGAAGAAAATCACTTTAACCACATCCCACCATGTGCTGTAGTTATTGAATCCTTCCACTATGACAAAGACGTCATAGGTCATTATTGCCGATGACAAAACCACACCAGAGAGGAGTAAGTTCACAAGGATCACTCGAACACACTGTTGGGTCTTTCTGTCCACAATCAAAGCTGCAATGATGAGGAAATTGCTTCCTGTGGCTATCAGGATGAGGAGGAGGAAAAGTGCACTGTCCCGACTGACAGACAATAGTTCTCCACCTTCCGAGGCATTGAAGGTACTGTTGCTCATGGTGTTCCTCTCTCTTCTGGCAATCAATATGGTAACGCAATCACTGACATAATGGCAGTACATTAGGCAAAGACAAACAACTATAGTATATCTGCCAAAGAAGCCATGTCAATAGAGCAGCACAGCAAGCTAGGCAGCATTCTCTTTCATGCATCATACAGTAGAAGTGTGATGCAGTACACTACATGCCTCACTTCAGTGCAACTACTGACTGCTTGAACTGATCATGGAATGGAACAGGGTCAGAAGTTCTAAGACACTGGTTTACCATATGCTGTAACCCAAAGATGTACTTTAGTATGAAAGGGAAGGGGAAAGAGGACTAGCTCACACTTATGCACATAATACCCGAAGCCAATTAAGGGCACAACTAAGTCTGATACCACACACCCACATTTTCTATATAGGGGCAGTGAAACTATAGTCCCAATAGAAGCATCTATGTAAGAGCCAAAACCCCTGGAAGGGCAACAATTGCAATGCTGAAGCTTGTATTGGTGCTGGCTTGAAAAAAAGATAAGAATCAACACTGAAGTGGGATTTAGAGTCAAGTGAGCTGCATCAAAAACCATGCTGACTGAAAAAAGTGTCATTGAAGATTTCATTCATGTGATTTTTGGGTACATAATAGGAAGGATGACATTAGAGGCAACATTGATGGTCTGTACCACAACGATGAAGAATCCGAACTTAGAAGACAGTCCAGAATTTCACCATATTCTTAAATCTGTGATAGTTTCAGCTTTCAGTGACAAACAGCCACCACCGATACAGTGAAAGGCAGGACAGTAGCAAGAATAGAACAGACTATGCCATGGGCTGCAAAATAATACGTAGCTAATCCATACGCAAAACAAATGCAGCTTTTTAATGTGTCGCGTAACAATATGGCAGACAGCACACGTACATAACGTGGCTACAAAGCACAAAACAACATTTCAACTTGCCATCAGCTACAGTAGTCATCAGGCTGCACCATGCTGGTTTGTAGGAAATGAACATGTACTGCTTATAGCACTGCTGCAGACAAGTTTGTGAATTTAATGCTGAATACATTGTACATACAGTGTCATTTAATGAAATAAATGATGAAGTACAATCAAAATTTATGATATTTGCTATTACTAACACCATTCTTTGTTGCATAATTAATCATGTCCTTATCAAAAGATCGAGTTCCACACACTAGCACAATATAGCAGTCATCAACTGAGACAGATTCCAAATACTGTGACACTAGTTCTTCAGTCAGTCGGCTACACACAACCTCATCTGTGTACCTTACTAGTCCAGGGGTAGCTTTAAGGGCACCTTCAGTGCACTAGCCAGGAGAAAGGCACAGGAAGCAAAGATATTAAATAATATACTGAAATAGAAAAAGGAGTTAACTTGCATGAGTGCATGAATGTATGAGTATGTGAGTGTATGAATGTATGAGTGCATGAGTGCATGGTGCATGAGTGCATGAGTGCACGAGTGCATGAGTGCATGATTCCACAAGTGTGTAAGTGTATGAATGCATGAGTGCATGAGTGCATGAGTGCATGAGTGTATGATTCCACGAGTATGTAAGTGTATGAGTGCATGAGTGCATGAGTGTATGAGTGCATTAGTGCATGAGTGCATGAGTGTATGAGTGTATGAGTGCATGAGTGCATGAGTGCATGAGTGTATGAGTGCATGAGTGCATGAGTGCATGAATGCATGAGTGCGTGAGTATGTGAGCGTATGAATGTATGAGTGCATGAGTGTACAAGCGTATGAGTGCATGGGCGCATGAGTGCACTAGCGCATGAGTGTATGAGTCTATGGAGTGCATGACTGCATGAGTATGTGAGTGAATGAATGTAAGAGTACATGAGTGTATGAATGTATGAGTGCATGAGTGTATGCCATTGTGCGATTGCTGGCTAATATATAGCAATATGAAGGTATGGCAAACATATCATCATGGCCTCCTGCAGCTTACTTGACTTAGGTGGTAGGTGACTCTGAAGTTCCAGAATGAGCTGTACTCATTCAGTAGGTCCTTCATGAGAATGTCATGCTGCGTCCTACAGGCATATACCAAGTGGAGGCGAGTCTCTTCATCCTCGTTGCTCAGAATGTGCCTATATTGTGCATAGAACACAAGACAGCAATTGGAGCAGGAGGATTGAGTGTGCTTATATACAACAAAAAGCAATAAAGGAGGACTGCTGAGAATGTACACACATACAGTATCATGCAAAACATTCACTGCAAGCCAACATGTACATATTGCAAGCCACATTAAACACATTCGTGTCTTATTGTCATCATTCAGGCCCAAAGTACTGTCCCTCCTGATTCCTCTACAATATAGTGCAACAAGCAATAGCAGATAAAGCATACCTTACTACTTGCAGCATTGGTGCCACACCTGTTCCACACGCCAGCATCAGAATTCTTCGATACTGACAGAAAAATTAGGGAACACAAGTGCAACAAAACATATTACTGACTTACACTGCCTTGGAAGATATGCACATGCACTCCATGCAAACATTGGGAGTCTAATGTGTGGAGTATACAATAAACATATACAATAAATATAATACCTGATTGTGGTGGTACTCAATGCCTCCAAATGGTCCCTTCCACTCCACTTGAGAACCTACACACCATTGTTTAATTTCCTGCGACATTGCCCCAATTGGGTAGAGCTATAAAGACAAAGCAGAGACCCTTGCACACATTATGTTCCTCTTCACATAACAGTATCCTGCAATATCAACCTAATGCGCACATGCCCACAGTGCTTCAACTACACCAGGAGGCCCCATACTGCATATGCAAGTACTATGTATAGACAAGACATTCCACCAACTGTAGCCATGGGGTAGCTGAATATGTAGCAACCCAACAGTGTCCAAATTGAACACTGCCGCAAGTACTAAGTACTTCAACTGTCATGGCCTGAGCCCTCAGCACATCACTGTGTGCATTACATGCACCCCATATGGAACCAACCTTAATGACTACTTCAAACCAGTCCCGCTGGTCTAGGGGACTGACTGGAGTGTACTGCCTAGTGATGGCCTGTCCTTTATCATTCCACACTCTGCACACATGTAAGAGAGTTACAAGATAGCTACAAATGAGGCCCCAAACAAGCACATCACAAGTATGTGGGAGGAGTCTTCACACCTGACCTGACAAAATCCTTTGCAGCCAAAACGACGTATCATTGTACATTAGTTACATATCACTATCCTTAGTGCATTATGCGAGGGCAACACGAGAGTAGCATTCTCCATCCACGCCGTAGTGATACCTACAGGTACAGATGTTCCGTTAAACTAGTACCACTCACCTTGCAACAATATGCTGTCCCAGGGAGAGTCCAAGTTTGTGGCCAGCGGGGAGCTTGAACCTGTACACGTTCGCATTGCCCGCAACATTTTGTACATTGCCTACTTCAAACGATGTGTATCGACTCGGTTTGATCGCGGAGGGAACTTCGTCCAGACGGTCGTCGACCCTCTCCCGTTCTTGCTCAAAGAACATTCTTCTTTCCTCTGGGTTCATTTCCTTCAGCCTCTTCCACCTGGCCAGCTCCTCCTGGTAGATGTCTTGCACGCATGGAGTGCACCCCGAGCCGCAGCAGTCGCTGGGAAGCGGCTCTTCGGGCGGCAGGGGTAGCCAGTCCTCGTCCTCCATGTTGGTGGGCTCCAATTAAAATAGCTCGCTGCGGGCTGTCCCCTATGGTTTAAGGCACACAAAGCCCTAGCGTGTATGTGTTATCTGCTATACAGGAAATTTTAAGCTAGCTACGTATAATATAGGTCCCTCTCAGTCTCAAGACCTAGCTATCTGCAGCTAATCTGTTGAGTCATTCCTCCTCTTAAGCTTGTAGCTAGCATACGTAGTTATAGCTTTAGCTCACTAGGTATATGTATATTGGTAACCACTTGTATGGTAAATATAGCTAGTCATAGCTAGCTGCTTATAATTACTACTGACATAATTATTATGTATGCATGAAACTGCACGTATGACATTGAGCAATTATAGAGAGGCATATAATTTATAATAATAAAGAATCAACTTCATTTAGGCCTATAATTATAGCTAAATCAAATTAATGTTTAGCGCATGAAAGATTGCCATCAGATTGAAAAGTAATTAATCAGCTATAGCTAAATAACCAGCTGCTTTAATTTGCTACAGTTATCAATTTTAGTTACAATTCATGATCAGGTTATTATATACAAAAGAATAAATAATATCAATCTCATCCCTACCTGCATAAAAAATTCTCATACATAAAAAGTTGTGAAAATAATCAAGTTGATATCAACTTCAGAGAAGAGTGCCAATGTATTCTTCCTCCAGGCCACAATCTTCCTCATCATCTTTCTCCTTTACCTCTTCTTCTTCCTCCTCCTTCTCATGTGCAGCATTCTCTGTCACTTTCCCCTCCTTCACCTGCCCCTCCTTCACTTCTCCCTCCTCCTCCTTCACTTCTCCCTCTTCCTCCGTCTCACAGTTGCCATTCACCATAACTTGCATGGACATGATATCTTCGTGACTGTCACTGCTATTACTTGCCAAGGTGCGGGGAGGGGACAGCTTACGGTAGAGCAAAATGTATGCTACAAAGGCAATGAGCAACATCCCAGCTAGAACAGACATTGGCAGATAGGTGCGTCTCCCTGCAGCCAGCATCAATGCATCACCTTTGTGCAGGCAGGAGAGAGAAGCAATGACCACAGCTAGCATTGAAGTACTCTATGGTGACAATGGTCCAAGCGCGGACACAGTGTCATGTTTGCATGAACTCACCCCAAAGTGGTCCTACGATCTTAGAGAGTGCACCACTAGCTACTATGGTGCCCATTACAAAACTCTGCGGGGAAAAAGGAGTGTGGGGAACTGATGACAAGACCACGCCATGCAGACATGCACATTTACGCATATAGTACAGGATACGTCTGTGGTGGTATCTAATGCATTATGCAGCAAGGGCGGCAGAACAGGAGGCTAGGGGATTGTAGCCCCCCCCCCCAAAAAAAACAATAATTCTAGATCCAGGGAACAGTGGTTATAGGGGCTGACTGCATGGCTTTGCCACCAAGCAGTCCCCCAGCCGTGTCACGTTCCACCATAATGCAGCTACAAATAGTAGCTAGCAGTTATTTCAGATCAATAAAAGGTTTGTCTGCTCTAGTACAGTATTACTAAGGGGAACCTGGATTCAAAACTTAATGTGTACAGTCTCCTTCAAAATATTACAAAACGTTTTAAGATTTTCAGCTTCTACGCAGTAACTGCTATTTGTCAACCCACATAATTATACACAAACCACACATGCAAAAATTGAACATATGTGTTTATACATACACATGCACACACACACATATATGGGTGCACACTGTACACATACACACATTTACACATGTATGTATGTGAACATACACAAATATCATTACACACCTGTCCCTCCTTTCCCATACCATCTGACGCCAATATCGACATAGTAATACGAGTGAAAGCAAATGCCGGTGAAAACACAGCAAGACCAATGAGGAGTTGCACAAAGTTGAGGCTAGTCCGTTCACTCCTGCAGAGCTTCTCACACTCCTTACAGAAGATCCCAGTGACTCTGGAGTACTGGTTCCAGAAGCACTCATCTGGAGGACCACTGTGGTTGCGACACGACTCAACTGCCACACTCAGGAGGGAGGTACAGTTGGAGAGGAGATCACTACTGGTGGAGTCATTGCAGGACTCAGGCCAGCAGGTACCTACAGTGAGTAGAATGTATGTAAAGAATAGGCACATCAAATGTGCATACGTATAAGTATGAGTGTCTATGCATTACAGCATGTACGTAGTTACCGTGCATTTAGTGCCTGCAAGAGTAGACTAGAGATGAGAGTATGCAGCGCGTATCCCTGCGTGTATAACAGCATTTTTCTAAAATAACGCAGCAACATGTCACACATGGGCATGGTAACACTAGTTAATAATCCTATCTCACAGGCACTGCAGGGGTGTCCTAGACATTGTTGAAACTCCCGACTAACAAACCAAAGAGTTGTGCAATCAATGCTGAGTATGTACAGACTGGCGGATCGAGTTAATAGTATTCATCCATTACATCAGAATATTAAGTAGCGTTGCCATGCCCACGTGTGACAGGTTGCTGCGTCATCTTAGAAAAATGCTGTTACAGGTGAGTATACAAGGTTGCATACTCTCATCTCTTAACTACTCTTGGTGTCAGTGAAGACGAAGGATGTTTAAAAGGGGCAGTTGGTTGCAGTGACCCACTGCAACAACCTAGACTGACGAACTTTAATCTCATAGTACCTCAGTAAGCTATGACTGACGTCCTATTGATGGTAGCCAGTGGTAATTGAACCAGACAACTGTTTTGCCCTTACTGAATGGAACTGGTTGCCACAGATTTGACTTCAGTCCCTCGACCTCCTCAGGGGTCACTATTAGTGTAGGGTGTGTGTTGATGAATACTCAATACCCATGCAGTGATTAACCTCTATTAAGATGAAGTATATACGGTAAATCTGTAATGTTTGAAAGCAAAACTTTGGATTGCAGAGATTGCAGAAGTTTTCTTGAGCTTCCTCACTAATGTCATATTCCAAGTTCTAACCAATGACTTATAGAGATTTGCTACAAAGCAAGCTAGCTGGCTGCCATGACAACCACAATGAAAGTGACAAGCAAAATTACAGAGGCATTTGGGGGGGGGGGGGGGGGATGTGATTGTATGCTTCATTCCACAATGACCATCCACTTGGCCCGAACAGTGGAATGAAGTAGAGAATAGTTTCTAAGCCCAGATATGTAGGACACCGTTCATGTGTATACACATAGTTCGACAACAATAATTAGCCAGTAGCTAGTTCATATACTAAAGTGCTAGATGTAAACAGAACAAGAAGTGGTTGATGCATGCTGTAACACACCAAGAAGTGCTTCCTCTTCAGCACTGCCACAGGAGTCATTGGACGTCAAATTGGAGGACACAGCCTTGAGTCTCCCATAGCTGTACTGATCACAGGGATCGCCCCTAACAGACTGCCAGTCTGAAATAATGAGGCTACCACAGATACCCATACAAATTCCCAGAAGGCAGATATTCTTATTAGACATTCCCAGCCTCTGAAGTGTATAACTGAAGCAGAAAAGTGAAGAACCAATAAAGTCAGTAATGCACGGGCACACATGAATACAAACATACATACATACATACAAACATACACAAATACATGGATACATACTGTACTGATCAGTTGTTAAGTGCATGCGCTTAGAGCTCTGGCAGGAAGAAAATATGCGCCTAATAAAGGATATGCAGTAAGTGAGTCTCATCTAAGCACTACTTTACAACAGTATTTTACAGTATTACACTTCAGGCAAGTAGCTAGTCCACTAGGGAGTCCTTTCATGTGCCCAATAGAAGAGATGAACCTTAGAAATCGCTAGGTGCCTAACAAATAGGGTGAAAAACAGTGAAGAAACGTGCGCTTAACAGATGATATGCGCTTATAAGGAGGGTGAACTTAACAACCGATCAGTACGGTACATACATACATACATACATACATACATATATACATATATACACATCCGATGTGTTTGCTTCTAGCATAACACAACAAGATTCCATTGCCATGGTAACGGGCCTCTCAACGATGATTCTAAATCTCTGAGAAGCATTCCAATTGCTTCGCACATGATTCAAAATCCCATAATGTATGTTGCGGGCAGAGCGCTGCAGTTTATAAATCTGATAAAGTACGTTGCAGGCAGAATGCGGGGAGTTAAAAATCCCATATAAAAATCTGTGGGAACTTCGCGGGGGCATTTATCATTGTAATATGACGTATTTCATGCGTACATCGTCAAGAAGTGAGAGGAGCACGAAATGATTCGGTAAGCGAACGGATTTGGATCTATAACACTTAAATAACGACCAATCAGCGTCTCTACGTGATTTAGACCACTCGGAACTCAGGCACTTTGTGCCCTCGAGCCTCGTGTCCATTGTTCAAAGAAGTATCATTCAGCTCATCTGAGAGTTTTGTGCCTGCATTCCTGAATAGTGAATGTTGTCTACCACAATACTACAACACACAGGCTGTCTCAACCATTAATTATTCATACATGTGCAAATACGCACTGTACATAAGCACAAATCCCGCACAACACACACATAAACAGACTGATTCTGCCAACTACAGTTTTCATGCATTGTATCTCACATTGTGGCATTGGCGATGAAGAAGAGGACCACTACAAAGCAGAAGACATAAGAGATGTATTCAATGTTAAATCCAAAGTTGTCTCCAAGGAAAGGGTTCAGAAGTGCTTCAATCGTGGAAAATCCAAAATTGATAATGAAAAATGCAATCACAAAATACACAATTGACTGTGCAGGTGAAGTTAAGGATGTTATAACACAGCAGCACCCTGAAATCACTCCATACATGTGCACTCTTTCTGCAAGTGTCATGAAAGCAATATCAATGTAGTTTGCTCTGTTTGCCCCTATACAACTAATCGTAGGAAGGAACAATCTACAAGGATTGAATGTTTGTTTGTTTGAATTGGGCAAAAAATTGAAACTTAGAAACTACTGTAATCTCACTCATGCCAAACAACCTACTCTGCACAGTACACACTCACTCAGCTCACACAACACTACATACAGAATGCATAAAGTGCCCGACGTGGAGTAAAGGGCCCAGGCAATCCACTTTCTAAAGATGCATGTACATGTTCAGCACACACACATGCAGTATAATGGATTCAGGATACATAAATAGGGATGGCGGGTTTGAGCGACCGCAGTGAGAGAGTTGTTCTTTTCCTGTTGATATCAGAGGGCCGCTCCACAAAGAACAGGCAGTTCACCACTAACAGGAAGAGGCAGAATATGACAAGGAACCAGCCAGACCAACGGAAAGGGTCAATGGATGGGAACTGGGCAACTACTGCAGCAATGCCTGAGGGAAGGAGAAGACAAGCAGTCTGGGAAAGAGCACAACAGTGGAATGGACTATGCACCAGTAACATGATCATTTCTATATCAGATGTACTGCAACCTTCGCACTGCAACAATTTTGCAAGTGCACATTTGAATTCATACAAGGTTCCACTAACCTGACAGGCAGGCTGATCGCTGCAACCACTAAAGTTATCAACCCATGCAGTACAATGAAATACACATTATATCTATAAGCAATGTTCCCCAATCCTGTGCTGTGAGCATGCAAACATACCTGGTCCTGCAGAAATAGCTGTAGTTGCCAAACCAAATGTAATCACAAAGTTGGTGTTCTTGATCTGTGACTTCAGTGGGTCCTCTCCTTTTAATGCAATAGCAGTGTTGCTTGTCTCCCCAAAGTAGATACGCATTATTGTCGCCTGACCTCCAAGGAATGCACCCTGCAGGAACCTTCCCACAATCACCATCCATCCAGCAGAGGCAGAACCATATATGACACTCCCAATGATAATACAGAGCAGTCCAAAGACACTCAGTGACTTTGCTCTGAAGTACTTGAGAGCTACTGCAAATATGAGTGCAAACAATAGCTCCCCAATGTTAAATACAGACACTGCCCATGCATAGAATGTCTCATCCAGCCCAAATCCAGGACGAATCTGTGCCCAGGGAAGAAAACACACAAAACTGACACAGCATGATCTAAGACCACACACCATACATGTGCAGAGAGAAGTACTTTAAGTGTTCTTTGATTGTAACAACACTGCCATGATATCGGATTACCTTAGCCAGAACACTTAAAGGCAACCATAGTGGCCCCCACCCGATGACAATCTAATCCTAGGCCATTCAGAAATACTCTAAAGGCAGCTGCTATAAAAGTTTAGCAAAAAAGTCCCATAACATGTTCTAAAGATCACTTTGGTCAGAAATTAGGAGGTATATAGTGTTACTTGCATGAAGGGCAAGCAAAAACGCGGATTAAAACAATTACTAATATACAAAATAGAAGTAGAATAGAACCTGTCTGACCTGTGGACCAGTCACAACTAGCCTTTATAGAGAGGTGGCTGCATTGCAGAAGTAGACTACAATGTTTTAGTACTGTGTTCAGACTGTGTTACCGCCTTTTGGGGCCAGGGAGTTTGGCTATTTTAGAGAGGTGGCTACCTTACACAGTGACCATCTGAGACGAGGTTTGACTGTATAGCGTGCCACCAACTTAGCATCAGGCGTGACTCTCTTACTACAATAGGTGCACCTATGGGAGCATGTATGTATGTCATGAGTCAGCTTACACTGTCACTGGCCACAATGTCAGTGGGTGTGGTGACAAACTGGTGGAGTGAGGGATATGAAATGGCAAAAGCAAGTCCGAGAGCAAAGCTGTTCCCATGAGTAATCATCCAATTCCTCTTGAGGCGAGCAACTTCAGCATCTGCATAGAGTACACAAGTGCAGCGTATTTCAGACACACTAACTCAATAAATAACATACCCCCAGCTAAATCCCTTGCTCAGCAGAACTGGATGTCAAATAGCTAGTGGGTACATGCAGTCAAACTCCAAACCATGTAGTGTAGCAGGCAAGCAACTTAACGCTACAAGTCTTTAGCTCCGGCTTTGGGCTGAGAGAGACTCATACAGATCCATTTAGCTACGTATCGTGTCACGTTCAGTGTGGAGAAACAGTGCGATACGTGTTCATTCGACATGTACTCGCAGCTACGTGAGACATTTCGCATTCGTACGCATATATGAGGTATATAGTAACATGGCTTAGCTAATAGTTACCTAGACCCGGGGTTTAGTTCATAGTAAACGAGGATATTGTAACGATGGCGCCCAGGTAACACAATCTGGTAGACCCTAGCACTCACTGCTGTCTTGAAATAGCTGACAACAAGTCTGACGACATCGGGACCTTGAATTCCTGAGCATTGATACTTATGTCGGTTCGCAGGCAAAGTAGTCTCTTTCCCAGTCCACTTCCGGCCGCCGGGAGCGAGACTACGTAGCTACTAGTCTCGTCCCCAGCCCACTTCCGGCCGCCATTTTGCAATGGCCCGAAAAGGTGGTCTGGCGACTATGGTCGACTTTCTTGGGCCCGGAAGTCCATTCCCAGCAGGAATGTGTGCTGGCCAATCAGATTACACAACAGCTCATTACTGGCATGTTATGCATAACATTCACCTCTGGCGTTCATACCTACCTAGCAGCATAGATCTATGCTAGCAGCGAGATGGCAGCTTCGAGCAGCGAGACGGCAGCTTCGATGGGAGAAGTGCGAATCCCAAGATTGGCCGCAAGGCTACCTTCGGCCACAGTGAACAATGCTATTCTGGAAGCATTCGTAATGCTCGGCTACGAGAAGCCCACAGTAGACCAGGAAGAGGCGATTTTGGACTTCATAAAGGGACGTGACGTCTTCGTTTCTCTCCCAACAGGGGCGGGCAAGTCTCTCTGCTTCGCCAGTCTTCCTGTCATCTTTGACAACCTTCGGCGGCATCTGCAGATTATTGGAGGGACAGACTGTGGCTGCATCGTCTTGGTTGTGAGTCCGCTGATCGCGCTAATGCAGGATCAGGTAGATAAGTTCCACAAGCGGGGACTAAAGTGCACATTCCTGGGACAAGATTCGTGTGACAAGGCAGCTGTGATTGCTGGAGAGTACCAATTAGTGTACATATCACCAGAGTACCTTCTTGAAGACCTGGCAGTAAGAGACATGTTTCGATCCCAAGTGTATGTGGACAACTTTGTAGCCCTTGTTGTTGATGAGGCTCACTGCATTGACATTTGGTGAGTGTGCAGCTATTGCCCTGTTGTGTGTGTGTGTGTGTGTGTGTGTGTGTGTGTGTGTGTGTGTGTGTGTGTGGTGTGAATGTGTTGGTTTGTGTGCAGGTGTGTGCAGTATGTTAAGGTGCTGTGTGGTGTTTGTATGTGTCATGAAGTAAGTGTACGTCCTATTTGAAATGGTCATACACATCCTTTTCCACATCCTGTGTCCTGATTGCAGGGGTCCATCATTCAGGAGAGAATATCAAAACATTGGTGAGGCTCGGTCCATTATTCCCTTTACTGTCAATGTAATGGCACTAACTGCAACAGCTTCTCGCCGAACCCGCAAGGTTATCCAGAAGAGCTTATGCATGTTAGATTGCAGTGTAGTGTTGAAAGTGCCCAACAAGCTCAACATTAGATATACTGTTCGGGTGAAGCCTGATGATGTCCGCATTGCTCTGCAGCCACTGGTTCATGGTCTTTGTCAGCATGGTAAAAACGCCGAAAAATGCATTATCTTTTGTCGGACATATGATGATGCAGTGCATGTCCACGAATGCCTTGCTGATGAGCTTGGGAAGAGTGATGCTCTGTTTGTGAATGGGGATGTCACTTGTGACATGTTCACGAGTGCATCGCATGAAGATGACAAAGGCCGGATACTTGCAGAGTTCAGCAACCCCTTGAGTTCACTTAGGGTGATTGTTGCAACGGTTGCCTTTGGCATGGGTATAGATGTACCTGATGTTCATTGCATTATCCACTGGGGTCCTCCCAGTACGATAGATGCATACTTGCAGGAGAGCGGAAGATGTGGACGTGATGGGCAAGATTCCACAGCGATGCTATACTTCTCCCGGTCAGATTTCAGCGGCTATCATCCTCCCTCAGATGACAGCAAAGCATACTGCTTGAATGAGAGCAAGTGCAGGCGGGAAATGCTGCTGGCTGAGTATGATGGTGGCAACTTCATCAAGCCCAATCCTTGCCACAAATGCTGTGATGTGTGTTCCCGCACATGCAAATGTGATGACTGCCTTGATGTACAAGCATTACTGTTGACAGAAGCAGATCCGGAACTTGTTCCACCAGTCATCCCAGCAGTAACCCAACATCAGCTTGGGTCAAGTGCACAACGAGCTTTAAAAGCTTCATTGGAAGCTTTTCGACTCTCTCTAGTTGATGATAAAAGTTGCCCTCCTTTATTTGGTATTGAAGTAGTTACTGGTATAACTGATGTTATTATTGATGATATCGTAAAGAACAAATGGAAATACAATTCTGTGGACAGTTTTCTATCTTGTGGATTATCACATAGCCAAGCTGCTGAGATGTTCAAGATTGTATCTAATCACTGACTATTTTAAGGTTAATTTGTTGGAATTAACAGTGATGCTTGAACAGCCTAGATACGTTCTGTTCTGCTTGCAGGGCAGATTGTTTCTGCCGTATCCATTCTGACAGCTTTGTCAGGTCCACCTTCTGTGCAGCATTGGGCTTGATTCCGTGGAATGACCGATGATCACGTCCTGGAACATAGTCAAATACGCGGGAACGTGAAAGTTGATCCATAATTAGCTTTTGATCTTTAGCCAATGATGGTGAACTGTGCTCCAAGGAAACAGGGTGTATGCCATGCTCTTCGTCAAATGACTTGTTGACTTTAAGGAGACCATCTAGGCTTCGACCACACTGCAGAATGGT
Source organism: Ianthella basta (assembly GCA_964019415.1). Taxonomy (NCBI): domain Eukaryota; kingdom Metazoa; phylum Porifera; class Demospongiae; order Verongiida; family Ianthellidae; genus Ianthella; species Ianthella basta. The sequence continues at coordinate 3,648,389 of OZ025889.1, read as the reverse complement.
TTGCTTGGCAATGTTTGCACCCAGGCCTGAAACAGCTTGCTTCAAGGCTCTATTGAGGTGCTCATTGTGTAAGTCAACTGGGATGTTATGCCCAGCAAGGCCCCTTGTGTTGATCACACGGCTCCAGGTTATCTGAGCAGCAACCCTTGGTGTTGCCAATGCATAGACAGCAGACAGCATCCTTACAGCTTCATTGGCATAGTTATGATGCCTTGCAAAATGAAAATAAAGCAAAAAAGCTTTCCAGCAGCGTAGAATTCGTTGGCCATCTCCCTCTCTAATGGCATCTTTGAACTCCAGTAGTAGGAGCCCATCATTCAAAACGGCAGATGCATATGCAAAGACTCCATCCACGGATGTGCATTGGATGGATTGAGGAGCCTCTGGACGATCTAGTGCTTCTTGGATTGTCGATGGCAGATGACGTGTTGCTGTCCCTGGGGGGGGAGGAGCTACACCATACATGTGCTCATGAGTGACACGCTGGAAGTGGGGATTCCTATGGACATCTTCTGGTGATGGTTGCTGTAGCTGTTGTGACTGCTCCAGAAGGAACTGCTTGGGAATGACATATCTATCAATAATACGAAGCAGTCGATCAAAAAATAGCTCTTTCCTTTTGTGAAATGGAAGAGACGCAAAGCCAGGAGGGAAGGTGTTGGCATGTGGTGTATCAGTTGTGTTGCGCATGGCAAAAAAGTGTAGGGTCGCTTCTATCAGGTGGCACCTGATAACAAGTTCAAGGAAGTCTTCAATCTCATTGACATGTCCCTTGACATCAGTCTCCGAGCCAATGTTGCGACGTCCAATTAAGTTTCGCAGCTGTTGTAGGGTCCCTCCTTCCATGCTAGATCCTCCCTTATACAGCCGAAGCCACATGATCTGTAAAGGTGATGTAACCAACAATACATTGAAACTAATGTTTATTTAAATTCATACTAATTATGCATAATTATGCCTACATGGCACTAACCTGAATGAAGTTAACCTTTGCATGCCAATCTGCACAGTAGGGTACAAGTCCTCGCAAAGCTGCCTTACCATGGCTGGTAACTCGCACTTTCTTTGCTGTCAGAGCTCTGGCTGCTGTGAGTTGATCTCCACCAAAGGCAATTGGTGAATACGTCTCCGCGCAGTCTCCATGTTTCACAACAGGGACGTACTGGTGCAGATGCTCCAGAATTGACACCATCTCATCAGTGACTTGCTCATTGTTAGGTATAACACCCAAAGGCACCTGCATGTGCAAGCATACACATGCATGCATCTAACATTATATATCATTCTATATAGATGATGTTCTTTGCATATAATATTCGTATAAGTGTTTTTTCAACTTACCACAGTGGACTTTCTGCTCATTTCTGTACTGTACTTATGAGGAATGTGGCTTGGAACGTATTCACCAAAGTCCTTGAAGAAGGGAAGCGATTGCACCACTTCACGACCCAACAGGACAGCATAGTTGGAACGCAGAGCAGAGCTGTCCTCCAAGTTTGGAAGGAAGGTTGACAGTGGGAGACTGGATACATCTGCAATTGGCTTATCATTTGTCAGGTGACGAAAATCAATGCGATCCATTGCACAATACATATGGAAATAATGTAGACTCTGACGCTGATGGTCAGTGGTCATACAGCGTGGTGAAACAGTCTTGTCAACATTGTCTCCTACAATGGTGTAGGAAAATGACTGCAGCTGTTGACTTGTGTTAGCCACCATGGGCCTGGAAGTGAACAGATCTCGAGATTCACTTGAATCCGAATCCGATGTGGCAGTGTGATTCTCTTCCTCTGCACAATGTTACAAAAAATTATATAACTATAAATGACAACATCATGCATTTAATTGTCCCCTAACCTGTTGAGGAGAATGACTCATCTTCAGTTGTTGCATTCTCACCCTCCCAATTGCTGATATTCTCAGTGACCTCCAAGTTTGGTTCGGTTGTAGAGCCAGTTGACTCCTGTGCACTCTTCCATTGCTTTACC
>OZ025889.1:3553338-3646198 GCA_964019415.1 Ianthella basta | reverse complement strand
CACCCTATCATGATCATTTCCTAATTGTCTAACAACCCTCAGTGTTTGTCGGTGGCTCAGACATAGACCAATACGATTGAGTCTATGAAATACCTATTGGATAGATTTAAAACAAATAGCATAATTAACATTAATAGCAAAGTATTATTCACAAACACATTTTGACACACTAACCTGCTTGGAGCAATGACCAGCATACAGAAGAACTGACGTCACAGCTTGTGGAAATGAGAAGAACCTGTTTCTGGCTTTCAGCATGACAGCTGCTGCGATGCCAATGGCACTAGCATCTGTTGATTTCTTTGGTCTTGCAATCACAGCCTTGAGAACATCATATAGAACAGGAGCACGAGCTTTTAGTTCTATTACAACTGGTCTCCATGAAAATGAAGTGAGGGCTGCTGATGAAGTACCGCGAAGGACAGATGCTCCATACTTCATTGAACAAAGTTGGTGGACCTCCCTTCGAATGATGCTGCAAATGCTTCTCACAACTGGTCTTCTTAGAGGGCTATTGCGAAGCATAACACGTGCAGTATAGGGAGATTTGTTGTAGCGAGTAGACATCACCAGTCTCTTATACTTGCTCTGAACACGAAATCGCCTCACTTTGCCTTTAGCAGTTACAGCTACCTAAATGCATTAATGCATAGAGGCTGTTTATTACACCACAGTCAGATGTTTACGGCAGAAAGGGCTGCTAACTTTTTTACTAACCTGCACCATGGGACTGTCTTGGAAAAGCTTTTTTCTGTGACACCTCTTCTTGCTACCTGGTGGTGTGAGGAACACACCTCTGTCCTGCAGTCTTCTCTTTTTGCGAGGACTAGGAGTCTTGCTGTCTATATGAAGAAACCACAGCAAGCACAAAGGTGCGAGTCGTAGTTAGCTATTTTATAGCTATTTGATTAAAGGCCCTAGTCAGCTGCGTAGCTGGCTAGTTGTTCACCTTGGTTACTGTCGCGCTGCTCTTCCTCGCGATCCGTTTGTGTTTGGGTACCTTGATCGCAGCTTATGCTCCTGATTGAGACAGAAACGTCATGCGGCTGTCCAGCACAACGTAGAATGTCTTGAACAGTAGATCGGAGTGTCCCCTCCGCCTTGCTGCCTTTCTCCAGCTTGGAAAAGCACGTTCGACACACGTACTGGTTGCTACTTTCAGTTTCTGCAAGTCGAAGCCCGACCGACTTGGCAAAGGCGAGAACCTGAGGGCTACTTTCTATTCGCCTGCGAAAAGAAGGATTTGCCACGCTGCAGGAACACACCGCACAGCGTTGCACCGCCATCTTGCCCGTACAAATTCCACACCTCGGTGCTCCCACCAGTGTTACGTAATCGAGACTGGCTTCCAGGCCCAAGAAAGTCGACCATAGTCGCCAGACCACCTTTTCGGGCCATTGCAAAATGGCGGCCGGAAGTGGGCTGGGGACGAGACTACGTAGCTCACGGGTGTTTCGCACGCGTACAAAACTAGATTGCGCAATCAAGACAATGGCGTAGCTCTTTGTGTGTTTTCCCTATGCTGGCTATACATAATCGTGTTATCATTCCTCCGGGTTTTCTGAACGAAATCACTACATACCAGCACAAGCTAATGATACTTTAAGCTGAATTCACTTGAATTCAATTTGCTACTTATTTTTTCCTACAGATTCTGGAAGAATTCAGCTAACTCTATAGCTATGGCTGTACACATGTACCCATGTGGCAGTGACAACATACAGGGAACAATGCTTTGCATGTATATAACAATGCAATCCCTGACAGTGATGCCTGTAGCTATGTGCATGTGTGAAGGAACATTTTCATTCATAGCTAACGTAGGGCGGCGGTAGCGGCGGTAGGTGGGGGGGGGGGGGGGGGGGGCTAGGGGGCTGTATCTTGAATATAATGGGCACATGTATGATTGGCTTTGCCAGTAGCTATAAGCAGCCCCCCCAAACCCAACCATGTTCCGCCACCACTGTTCATAACATAATTGTATAGCTAGCTAGCCAAGTAGCTAGCTACATAGCTATTTTTAAGGGTGCAAGTAGATTCTATGGGGCTTTCAGTTAGGGGGCAGAGCCTCCCCCACCCCCACCCTCTATTTATAGCTATTGTAGCTAATTAGCTAGCTATTATGCATGCATAGCTATAGCTATAGCTATATACAATTATCATACAAGAATTAATTACTGTAGATTAATATAATAATACAACTTGCACCATAATAGTTATGTGAGAAGGAGTGGGAGGTGCATGAGCTGGTGTGGGTGGATGGGTCAGCATGGGTGTGCATGTGTGAAAGGAAATTGCACGGGATGTGTACAGATTAAACTCAAGATAGCACACGTTATGGGCTAGCTACCTGTAATACTTAAGCTAGTACTGCCCAAGAAGCTAGAGAGTCTGGTTCTTCAGCTAATCCCCAAGCACAATCTGGTTCTGTGCGTGAAACTAACTATGGAGAAAAGTGATAAGGTAAACTAAGTTAATACAAATGGAAAGATTTAAATTTGTAGCTAATTATGTTCATTTAAATGCCTAACAGGAGGCTAAGAAGGGTGACTTTAAAGAACTACCAGAAGTTACTTGTGTGCCTGAGACGCCATCTAAGATTATAGCTAGCTATAGCCAGTGGGAGGAAGACCGGCATATCTTCCTACCAACACCTCAAAAGCCTCATCCACCCACAATTGCTTTTGAGCAATTGGACAGTGAGTACAATGTATTATAACTTCATAGGATTTCCCTGTATTTAGCTAAATTGATCAATGAACATATAATCATGCACAGGCCCAAGCAGCAGCAGCAAAGAAGCAACGGCTTCCTGCCCCTGCCTTTGTCCTCACTCGCATCCCTCTGAGCATTTGTACAGTGAGTATTACAATATTGATCAGCTGCATATTATTCAGAACTTATATAATTATATACCACACAAACTTGACACTCTTAAAAAATTGAATGTCATAATTATAATAATATAATATAGGGTACACGTGCATGTACATGCACTATGCTGTCCACAGGCTCATTCAACATGTACAGCTCTGATGTTGAGGAAGAGGCAGCCAGTGAGTCATCATGTTGGTTTCAAAACGTGCCCAAATGGTGAAATGCAGTGATTAATTATAACACCATGCAATTTTATGCAGAGAACACGGATGAAGAATGGGAGATGACTGATAGTGCATGTGATGAGCAGGCGCAGGATGACGGGGAATATGAGTTTAAAGAAGAGTGGCTAGCAACGTACCCGGACATGCAAGCACAGCCACTGCAAGAACAGGATTGGCCTTCCCCAGTGTACATACGCCAAGTGTACAAACGGAAAAGACCTGCATGCTAGAGCCAACTGACAATAGCAAGCTAGCATTGCACTGATGACAATCACAAACTCTAAGCCATTGCGATTTTCCCAAATGCATGACATTGTATAATCCATTTGCTTTGACTCATGATCACAATTTTATATGATTCAATCAACAATATAATTATATGACCAAACAATTGTACTCATGTATATCATGTACAACTTGCACAAATCTCTCACTTAGATTTTCATGTACAGCTGAAGAGAATACATGCAAAATCTTTAGACTGCATGCAAATGTCGTGCACAACTGCCGCACATAATATTCATATACATATTACATACATACATCCATATTGTTCAAGACTTAAACATTCATTGTATACAACATTGTAAACATAAAGTTCATAAACAAGTAAGAAAAATGTGGAGATTTTGTTCTATACAAATAAGTATGTTTCTACGTAAGATTGTACCTGAGAAGGGAGAAAAACACAGAAGCTTACTGTGAAGTTTCACAAACATAATCTATTCAAGAATGCCATGCATGAGCATAGCTAGTTAAAGTTAATGCTTAATGGTAAACAATGCGCATATAAAACAGCAAAACAGCCAGGCAGCACGTAGTTACACAACCCACTCAATGAACAGGCACAGGCATGATGAATTACTTGCTGATTATCAACTAGGAAGGATGCAGGAAACAAAGTAGCATGACAGGAAAAGTGGGGGTGTTTTCCTGTACGGAATAGTATAAAACAGGTGTTGAGCAACTAGAGCTGTTTTAGTATAGCAGCAGTTAGTGCATGAATATGGAGGCTCATCGAACGAATCTGATGAAGTTGTGTAGAATTTGTGCTAAACTACTGGCCAGGTCACAACGGTACAGAGTTACATACAACTGTCTTGATTACGCTGAGAGGTTGGAAGCTGCCTTTAAGGTGCAAGTAAAGGAGGACCAGAAGGAAGTACATCCAAAGCAATTCTGCAATGCATGCTATATGGTAAGCTATAATATATATTGTACAGCCGTTGTATAATGGGAAATGGCATGGCAGGTACAAAATAGGCAGATTGCCCGAAAATGGCTATATGCAGGGGTTTTAAATAAGCAGATTCCATGCCCCAAAAATACATGGTGAGGAATAGTGGTGGGCTATTATATCGGCAGATATCCTGACAGCTGCCACACTACCAAATTGAATCATTTCAAAATCTCAGTATACGGTGTCAGCAATAACAGGACAGGTGACCATATAGGTTCACTTTATAGCACAGGTAAATCTATTGTGGTGTGCATCAACACATGCAGAAGAAAAAATTGCATGCATTCTACCAATCCTAGTACTATATACAAATTATACGTACCCTCTCCATCCCATGAAGGCAATGATTCATTATGAACAGCATGCAAGAGATGGGCATGACTACACTTGCTCAACCCAGCCAGAGAGGTGGGGCAGACACACAGGACATGACTGCAACACATGTAAGAAAGTAGATGTGCAACTGAAAGGAGGCAGGCCACCAAAACGGACAAAGGGAAGAGGGCGCCCCAAATCACAAGCAGAATATGTTGCATCCACAGACCTTACAGAGCACATGAATGCAAGCGCACCTCCAGAACAGGATGTAGACCCTCCACCGGAGCAGGACGTAGACCCTCCACTGGAGCAGGATGTAGACCCTCCACTGGAGCAGGATGTAGACCCTCCACCGGAGCAGGACGTAGACCCTCCACCGGAGCAGGACGTAGACCCTCCACCGGAGCAGGACGTAGACCCTCCACCGGAGCAAGACGTAGACCCTCCACCGGAGCAGGACGTAGACCCTCCACCGGAGCAGGACGTAGACCCTCCACCGGAGCAAGACGTAGACCCTCCACCGGAGCAGGACGTAGACCCTCCACCGGAGCAAGACGTAGACCCTCCACCGGAGCAGGACGTAGACCCTCCACGGGAGCAGGACATGGATTCTCCACCGGAGCAGGAAGTAAACTCTAGCCAAAGAGCTCCTTCCACACCATCAGCCATCAGTCTACGAAGTGTGCTAAATGCACCAATTGAAAAAACACCTACCATGATAGAACAAAGAGCAGCCACACACATCATCAGGCGAATGATAAACTCAAGGTGTGAGAGGGCAACAGATCAAGATCTCACATTGCCAACAGGAGGCCCAGTAAGTAAATTAGTCCACATATCCAGTTCAGGCTTATTGAAGTAGGGCATGCAAGCTAGAAGACGTTTAACTGGTATATATGCACACAGGCCATGTAAATATGACGACTGACCCACTAGGGATGTGATGTCATAACACAGTTGAAGATAGCTCCTGTGGTATATATAATGCACTACATACTATTTACACTATAGGGCTGAAAGAATAGCGGTTTTAGGCATTTGAGCTTGTTCAGCATTGCTGAAGTAAACTATGGCCCCAAAGACATGCTGAGCTGGCACAACTTAGTGGTTTGACACGCTACACAACTCACACACATGTATTACTTATGCCACACTCAAGTGTGATATAAATAATACACACCACATCAAGTTGAAGTGTGATACAACATGTTTCACATACCAGATATCACCTGGTTGCCATGATGTGATATATTGTATATAGACACTGACTGGCTACCCAATCCAGTTTTCACATCCTGGATATTTATTACAATTTCCACTATTACACGCAGCCACTCACATATACAAGAATTGTTCATGGCAGAATTCCTAGTGATGAAGCGTGCCCACGCACATTAATGAATAGATCGAAGCATCTGGCTGCCCTCCGCCAGAAGGTTAGTGGTGGTGACTTATCTTCAGCTAGGATTCAACTAGCACATGAGATTCGACAAAACCGGGATGAAAGAGACACGTTGTTGAGGGAAGCAGGCATCACAGTTCCCCATGAGACCCCTGTAGCAGATATACTGGCAATGAAGGCAGATCTTGCCATTCCTTGGAAGAAACTGAGGAGCATCCGTAGGTGAGAATTCCTCAATAAAGGTACTATAATGGGGCCATGGGACTGGTTATGATCTCTGCCATAAGAAACTCATGTATAGCAGCTATTTACATATGCAGGACATGTTACATTGTATGAAAGCCAGACACAACTGTTAACATTGAATTCTAGTGCTGCTAATAAAGGAAAGCTCCACATTTGTTGAATCCTTCATACCTACGTAACTCTTGTCCATTCTGCAATGAACAGGTGGTTGGCAAAGTGGGGAGTCAAGCTTGCCAGCGAGAAGAAGGAGAGAGAGTTGGCAAAGAAGTGGTCTGCAGGTGACACAGAAGTGGAAACTATGCCTTTCTCATTTTCGACCTCGAACGGAGAAGAACTGAGAGCAGCCCCATGTGTGTACACACCAGATTTAGTACGAAGGATACTATCCTATCTGGATGAGCTTGAAGAGTAAGTTCTAAGACACTATATGCACATATGGTACTTGTCACAAGAAACTTACATTATTCTGCAGATTCGCTGTAGGGCAGTATGCGAAACATGGGCAGCAAAGTTACAGTAGGTCGCAAATACTCCAAAAAACTTTTGCGGTGTCTGTACAGAACCTCACGAATAGCCTGCAAATTCGCCATGGAGAATACGCAGATTCGCTGAGAAGAATCATACGACTGATCGCACATGATTAGAATCTTTGTCCGCCATGTTTTCTGTAGTAGCTACCTACGTATAATATGGCTACAGAAACAATTTCGTGCGCTAGAATCATCGCCTAGCTGACGTTCTGTGAAACTGGTTCAGAAATGCTGCGGACAGGACACATTTTTCGGACTCTGGACAGACGATTTACGGACTGTGCATAGATGCTTCACGGCGCGCTGTGCAGCAGCTTCGCAGAATATCAGCAGAATTCAATGGAATGACATAAGTTTCTTGTGACATGTACTGTACATACAGTATGTCTTCGTTCATCAAGCACACGCAGCATGTTCACAGGTCCTACAATTACCTTCACACAGAACTGAAGCACTCACATGGCATGACAATGCTATCCCCAATGATGAAATTTGGGTGAAGGTGGGAGGGGACAAAGGAGGCGGTTCCTTCAAGATGTCCTTCCAGGTGATGTAATCATTTGTGTGTATGTGTCCCTGGGGTGTCTTTAGTACATATAGTATATTTGTGATGCAGATAGCCAACCGAGACAAACCTAACTCGGGAAAGAAGACTTGTGTCTTCTGTTGTTTTAAGGCCGGAGACTCCACTACCAACCTACATCTGGCACTGGACACATACACTGATCAAGTCAGCAGGCTACAATCTGGCACTACTTGGAGGTATGCAACACCTAAAACACACCATACATGTGTAACATCACTAAATCACTCTCATCATTACTTTATAAAGGGGCAAACGTATCCGAGTCTTCCTTTTCGGAGACTACGAATTTCTGTGTAGAATATTCGGTCTCTCTGGGCCCACTGGTAAGCACTACTGTGCTATATACACCAGTCCTCAATACTGTTAGTCAACCTTAGAATAACTGACTTCTCACTTTGCACAGGTCGACACTGCTGTCTGTGGTGCACCATCACATCACAAGAAATGAAAATTCCTCTTGCTGTGAGAGAAACACCTGCAGCTCGAACCATACATACACTAGAGAGAGACTTTCACCAGTTCACGGCAGCAGGAAGTATGCTCAAGAATGCAAAATTCTTCTACAACGTCATCCAGCCTTACTTCTTCAACATCCCTCTGGATCAGGTAAACATGCCAGTCTGGCATTAATACGTATGTACGTACTGTATAGTGGGAAATATTGGCGGGGTTTTAAATTTGGCGGTTTGACGGTTTTCAGAAAATCCACCAAATTAAAAACCCCGCCACTACCGTATAGCGGGAAATATTGGCAGGCACAAATTTGGCAGATTTGAAAAAAGGGATTTGGAGCGTTTTAAATTTGTCAGATTTCGAGTCCAAGACCAATGATGTCACAAAATTGCACTCAACTCGCGTGTATTGATGCTTGAGCATGTGTCAACGGCTACTATGGAGGCTTTGGAGGTGGAGAGCTGCATTCATGCTCACCATGTTTATAAAGAAATCTGGAGTCCAACAGCTGATGAAGAGTTGCCATGTGTGAGGGAAAGCAGCAATACGAAAGATCCATACGCCGTGGCAGTGACGCGAAAGAGTGCCATCGTTGGGCATGTCTCGAGAAAAAGCCATCAGCTGTTTGTGCACTATTTCTACGAATGCAGGGAACATCATGCGGTTGTTCCAGGTACCGTGAAGTACCTAGTAGCTATGGCTGGCCCGTTTTCAGCTGCATATTTCCCTATCTTCACTCTTCATCAGGGGTGTAGCTGATGTACGTGCCGCTCTGCGCTTCTTCCCTACCTTCGCTTGTTCACCAAGCACAAGAGCTCCCCTCATGCGTTCGTTCACCTGTTCTGTTTCCTTCTTTGAAAGAGCATCACAGTTGAGAACAGGTCCTTCCATCAGTAGGTATTTCAGCAGGGCCATATCAACTGCAACGCATGTGCATGCATGCATGGGCTGCACACTCGTAATATGAGTGTGCCTGTCAATATTTCCTGCTATACAGTATGTAATTTAACTATTGGCATTTGTTGTACATCAATTTAGGTGTGTGTACCAGCCTTACACATTAGTTTAGGGATCTTTCTACGGCTATTTCAACTATACGAAGAGGCATGCCATGAGTTGGATGTGAAGCTAGCAGCAACTCTAACTACATCTACAGAGGCAAACCAGCATTTCAATGCCTATATAACAGCCCTAAAGAAGATAGCAGACAACGAAGATATGGTACAACAGTGCGAGAGTATGGCTGAGAGCAATGACCAACTGGCTATATGGTTTGCCCTGGATGCACAAGACAACAGTGAAGTACAGGAACAAGTGGAGCAACTCATGCAGGAAGCACAGCACCTTAGGCAGCAAGCTGACAGACTAGTGAGTCTATAGAGTGAATCACTGCCAGTTTACAATAGGATATGGTGAATTGCTGCTATGTATTTTCCAATATAGAGAATGGAGGTCCAGTCTCTAACTCCTCCTGAGTTTAGACTACATCTAGGACCATTCGTGCAGCAAGTGAACAAGGCCCTGAAGGAATGTGGGGTAGAGCGCCAGGCCTATCATGGAAGCACATTCGTTGGCAACCATGTGCACCAATGCTGCAAGGTAACTTATTACATGTTAAATCTGCAATAAGTTAATTAGATTGCTGAGTTGTTAATAATGATCTGCATTTTAGGCTGATACTATAGACAAACTATGTGACTGCATTACTACCATACCTCGGGAAGACCACTCCTTGGTGGTAGCTGCTGAAACTACGTCAAGGAAGTTCCGAAAACTTTTCCAACTGTTCGCCAAGTGCCATAACACCTACAGTAAAGCACAGCCAATTTCAGATGAGGGCATAAGACAGTTTCGTAAGTTACTAAATTGTACCTTGTCATAAGCTGTAGATATATGTGTTAAAACACATGCACACATCACAAGACTTGATAAATATATATATATATATAGTTTTTCCATTTATTTATTTATTTATATATTTTCAGGACTGGATGTGACAGAATTCATGGCATATTACAGAGAAGAATTTCCACTGGCTTCAGTGACACCAAAAATGCACATGTTAGAAGACCACATTGTGCCTTGGATGCAGAGGTGGCACTTTTGTCCTGGGTTTCACGGAGAGCAGGGTGCGGAGTCCATCCATGCCATTTTTAATAGTTTAGGACGTACATATGCATCTGTTCGGAATCCACAGGAGCAGCTTAGGTTAATATTCCAGGAGCATCAGCTCCAAGTATGCCCATCCACAGATGCAGCCCGACCACTAATAAAGAGGCGTAAGAAGTAACTATAACTATTCTATAGCACTATTACTTGTAATGCACTATCATTACTGGCTATGTATACTGCATTGTGTCACACAACATTCAACAATTTTATTATAGAGCTGCATGCAAGGGGCAGGGAGCCCAGTGTGCTTTGCACATGGTGTATTCAAATCTCATTGTACAAAATCAATGGATGATAATGTTCAGGGAATACACCTTTGATTTCGATGGATGGCAATCAAACATGGTAGGATACAGATAAGTGTAATGAAAGTAACATGGTTTAGCTAAAATTTGGCTTAAAGTCATTCTGTCTGAGTTCTTGCATCTTTACCATCGCCCCCATATTTAAGAGATAGGGTAAACACTGCATTTTCGTTGAATGTGGACTTCAGTTTAAAACCAAACATGGAAAACTATATCATGACAATCCAAGGAGTGATCTACTATGGTTGGCGTGTTCACCCCTGAGCTTGAATGAATCAACATCAGAAGATTGTGCCCAATGAGTTTTACAGAAAGAATCTACAGAAGGATCCCAATAAAATAGTTTTGATTAGGTAAATTGCAAATGGGCTGGGAAGTATTCCACCCGAAGGGCAGGTACTGAGCTAGTAATAATAAATATTGCAAGTTATATTGCATTTTATAACTTGCACTGCATTTTAAACTTGCACTGTATTTTATAACTTGCACTGTATTTTATAACTTGCACTGTATTTTATAACTTGCACTGTATATAAGTTCTGCATTTTCTATGAATTTGCGCAATCTATAGAACGTACAACACAATGCAGGAAAACTTCAGGACATTGGCATTGCGAGGTCTAAGTATCTCTCCACTTTTTCTTGCTAGGCGTTAGGGCACATGCAAGGCTCCGTCACAGCAGCAGTTTCGAATGAAACCGTAGCTATTTGATGGCGAAAAAGAGTATCCCTTCCTATCATGACCCCAATGCTTGCTGTTTTCTTCACTCGTGTTAGGTGCCGACAAAGTGGTTTCATTCGAAGCTGCTGCTGTGACCAGGGCTTGAGTGTGCCTTAACACCTAGCAAGTAAAAGTAAAGACATGCCACATCCTGTCAAGCAAGTCAAGTCAAGCAATGCCAGTGTCCTGAAATACACACAGTATTCCCAGATTGCATTGCGCATTCGAAGAGCGGAACATATATACATACACTTGCCAAAACACAATCCCCAAACAAGCGCTGAGAAAAATAAGTAGCAAGATAAAACGTTGATCAACAGTAACTTTCGTATCTGCTCTTCACATTTAACTAACACAATTGATCACAAAAACCCGGGGAAAATTATTACATTCACAAATCGTTGGATAAAGCAAACAGCATAATTTACGCCGTATGCACTTTGGCTTACCATCGCACGCTGTAGGTAAACTGAAAATACTTTTCTGTCGTACAGTATAAGGTGCTTGAAGCCCATTGTATATTGTACGAGGGGGAAAGAGTCGAATAAACTTCAGCCCGCGCTAGCCAGGCTTCGGGCAAGTCACGTGTTTCTGCGCATGCGCAGAAACTTACATTCCGGCAGCGCTACTTTCGAAACACCCGTGAGCTACGGGAAAGGTGCCGACGCCATTTATATATCACGTGACTGGTGATGGGGAAAGTGACTCAAATAGCTACCTTAACTTGACATATTCCCATGCTAGCTATTACAACAGCTACGTAGCTTTGCACACTTGTACTACAAAGATGCTCTTCCTGACTGGAAAACACAACGATTGCCCATGTAGCTGCATAGCAAACAAGCTAGCTAGTGTTTCTTCATCATGTCAGCTAGCTATTTAGGCAGTGTAAAATACCTTAACGCTGAAATTTTAGCGGCAACTAATTTTTGCATTTTGAAAAGTCCAGGATTGGCGGGTACAACTTTTAGTGACTCTTGGACTCACCAAATTCACTAAAGTTTGTAGCTACTTATTAAAATTGGTAGCCTTGAGGTATTGCATCATTTCGAGTATTGCCCTTGGTTTCATACAAATCTGACTATAGCTACTGGAGGGAGTGTTTGGTTGACCCAGACCTCAAGATGGGTAGCTGGATGTGCTACACTGTTAACTAATCTAACTTCTTCAGTTGAGGTATTCTGCTGCATTTATCGACAAAGTGTGCCTAATTCTTTACACACTACTGGTGTCACAGATAACAGGCACCTGAGGTAAATCTACTGAGGAATTCAAATAGGGCACCCCTTGGGTGATTTAGGCATTCCTCCAAGGGCCAAACCGGATCAAACCACCTTGGTAGGTTAGGGTGGTTAGGCTGGATGTGACTCACATGACGCTGTGCCTCAATGCTGAATGCAACAGACATTCGAATACACATTGAAGTAAAATGAATGCACATTCACTGCATGTGTGCATTCACAGACAAGTGTGGACAGCCTTCACATTCTGTTTCGGTCAAATATCTGTTTCAAGATAAGACAACCTCTGTAGGGCAAGGCGATTTGGTTGGATGTGAATTTGAATGCACGTTATGTGTGGATGCTTGAATGTACACTGAAGTGAACTGAATGTAGCTACATTCAATGCACATTCATGGACATGTGCAGATAGGCTTTCACGTTCTGTTTCTGTCTTTACTCCCCCTCCAAGGTCAATGTTCTTCGTGGGGAGCAATACCAAACAAGGAATACAGCAGTTGCTACCCATTCTCTTGTGGACAACCCTAGCTGTTATTCCCTGCCTCTCTAGTGCAATGGAAGACCCTAGTTACACAGAAATGAAGCTTCTCTCACCTTCTAGCATGCCACAGGGCGCTAGGGAAGAAAGCCCATCACCCGGTCCACCATCAGAAGAGTATTTTCTCAACCGCTTATGCCGTGAAGGGAAGGTTGAAGAAGCAAGAACATACCTCGAAGCCTTGAAGGAGAACAACCAAGGCGAAATACCCGACAAACTGCTCCAGACTGCTGGGGTATTCAACTACACAGCCCTGCATGAGTCGGCATTTGAAGGACACTTTGATGTGATCCAGATGCTACTGGGGTACGACCAGTACGTCACTTTGGACAATGGCTATGTGAACGTCAAGACCAATAACGGTTACAGCGCTCTGCACCTGGCAGCGGCAAGAGGCCACACCAAGGTAGCCAAGTTCCTTATTGAACAAGGCGCGGAACTCAACTGTAAAGATGAGTTTGGGAAGACACCACTTGAAAGCTCAGAGACAGCTGCAAAATTTGAGACTCTGCGAGTGATGTTTTCAGCAGGTGAGGTAACTATAATTTTGAATTACTAGCTGCAATTATCGCCTTTGGCAAGCCCAGAGCTTAGCCCGACTTCTCTTTATACTTATAAGCTATAGATGTCACTCCTTTAGTAAAAGGGATGAACCATCAGTGTATATTTTGTACTGTACAGCATGTATGATTTGCCATATAGACAATCTGCATGGTCATAACAATTCAATCAAAGTGTTTGTAGGCAGTCAACTCACTGTCACTGTAGCAGCAATTACTGATAGAAGGGTAACTACGGATATTGATACACCTTCTATTCTACAAAGTTTCATGAAACTGTTGTGCTAAGTTCTTCACTGTACTCGTGAATAGGTGGGTACAATATGGGTGACTGACTGTGCCATCGCTCCTCTCTTCCCATGCAGCTATGCTCCGAGCTGCTAACCAAGATGATGCCGATTTGATGAAGTTGCTCTTTGAGAGAAGCGATCTCCCAGTGGAGCGAGGATGCATGCAAAGAGCTCTCATTATATCAGTTGAGCGAGACAATCCTGAGACGGTGGCTCTGATGATGAAACAGGGGAAGAGAACGAAGGAGATAAGCCTAGAGGTGGCCCTCTCCCACTCCCTGGAGGGCAGGTGCCACGCAGCTCGAGCCATGTTGCTGATGCTTAAAGCTGTCAAAACCAGAGATTATCAGTTGGTTCTCCGGCTGTATGGCAGTCAGCTCAGCCAATATCGGAACCCTGATATCGAGGATGCAGACTTCAAACTAGTGCAAGAGCGTGTGAGGGCAGGTGTGATCCCAACCGAGTATGCTATTCTTCAAGCCTCCAGCATGCAGGACTCACATCTGTATGAAGAGATTCTGGTTCACACCAAGGTGGATGACAAGAAGAATACTGTTGAGTGGCAGGGACTACAGATTCAATCGGTGAAATCAACCTGGCTGCATCGCGTCCGCTACGTAGAATGTTTGTACCTCTCATTCAACACAATTCACAGCCTCCCCAAGGACTTGGGCACCTTTCTAAAGAACACAGAGGTAATCAACTTGGAACACAACTCCCTCCGCTCCATCCCACCTGCACTTCTTGAGCTACCAAGACTCAAGGAGCTGAATCTTTTGCACAATTGCATTACAAGCCTACCAGAGCTACAGAGATGGTCGCCTAAGCTGCAGTGGCTCAACCTTGCCCATAACAGGATCCACTCACTTCCGGCCATAGTGGAGGCACATTGCTTGAAATGGCTTGACCTGGGTCACAACCAGCTATCCACACATCTGGAGTGTTTGGGGGGTTTCACAAAGTTGGAGTACCTCAGTCTTGAGAACAACCCTGCCATTGAGAGGCTCCCTATGGAGATGGGGCGCCTGAAAGACCTGCACACACTGAAATTTGAGGGACTGGGCAACCTCGTTGATCCCCCCAAAACGGTGGCTGCAGATCTCAAAGCTTGCATTGGGTACTTGGAAGCGTTGCTCGCCAATGCAAAGCCTTATTACCGCATGAAACTCATGCTTGTTGGCCAGGCAGCAAGGGGCAAGACCACTTTCGTGAAACGTCTTCTTGGGAGGAAAGTCAAAGAGACTGACAACCAATCAATAGTTAGAAGTGAAGTGAATGAATGGACCTGCAAAGGTGGTGCTGGCTCTCCCATTCAATTCACACTGTGGGAATTTGGTGGTCAAGACATGTACTATGCCACCCACCAGTGCTTCTTCACCAAACGGTCCCTGTACCTCCTGCTGTGGAAGATGACGGATAGGAGGGAGGGCATTGCAGAGGTGAAGTCCTGGCTGGACAACATTGCAGCACATGTTCCAGGGTCCAGAGTGATCGTCATTGGGACTCATTACGACAGGCTGTCAGAAGAGGAGAAGGAGAAAGTGCCTGACTACCTCCAGGAGGTCACGGATTTGGCAGCACAGCAGATGAAACTGCAGAGTGAGTGGATTTTGTAATTTGTAGATGTTTTATTATGTTTCCTACATTCTCTTTCATGTGCATGTCATACAGTGGAAATGCATTTCTTGACTTGCATGCCTTCCTGCATGGTCTTGCACAATGTACACCTCCTTCACACTCTGTTCGTTCTCTTACTTCTAGTTGATAAAGTCACATACGTGGGCCTTATGGAGAAGATCAACTTGGACAATGTGATCAGTTCCATCTACAAGGAGGCAAGGAAGTACATTGAACCGGAGCACTTCCTCAAGAAGCCAGAAAACCCTCAGCTCTTGCTGGAGCGGCCCATCCCTGCTAGTTACCAAGTGGTGGACAAGCACCTTCTCACACTACACAAGAAGGTGAAGATGGGGACCATGTCTCCAGTGATGCATGGCAGTGAGTACAAGAAGATGATCCGCAGTCTAAAGCAGGCAGACCTGTACACAGATGATGAGATACATGCAGCAACCACCTTCCTCCATGATGTGGGCTCTGTTCTGCACTTTAACGACTGCAAGAATGATCTTAATGACCTCTATTTCATCGACCCACACTGGCTCTTTGTGATGATGTCTGCCATTGTCACAGCGCAGGAGAATTCCTTGTGTATAAAGCATGGGATAATAGAGACCAAGCACCTTGACATCCTTTACAAGGACCTCATGAAGGGGATAGACGCTGGGTTCTTAGACCAGTTTGTGGTTCTTCTGGACCATTTGGAGGTGGCCATCCCAATTGCCAAGCACTGCCTGCTCATCCCATCAATGCTACCAGACATACGACCACCGGACAAACGTGATCCGCCCGGCATGGTATGCCGACAACGTCACTTTGTCTTCCCTCCTGGCCACTTGACTCCTCCTGGCTTCTGGAGCCGATTCCTTGTGCATATACTCCACTCTGTGCCCTGTGTGAGGGCCGTACTTGACCACTACACACAGGTAGATCTGCAGTCATCCAGTTCACTACGAGTTGAATACAGCATCCAGTCCTCTTCCAATGACAGTAGTCAGTGCTCTCCTGGGCCAGTAGGAGAGTCACAGCAGGTGGACTCCATCACACCCATTTGTAGCATCAGTAAAGGGGATAGCATCCTCAAGTATTGGAAGAAAGGAATGTTCTATCAAGGACCAAGCCATGATGGTGCATCAGCAGACTCAAGGCAAGGAGCTCGTCCACTTGTCTTCTTCCAAGTGGAAGCTTTGGAAGATATTGAAGCTTCAGAGGAGGTGGAAGGGTCAGAAGACATGAGAGCTTTAAATTTGGAGATAGCATCCCCACTGTGGAGAGGTGTATGCATCACAACCACTCCAACTACAGAGGGTGTGCAGATTTATGGCCAGATCACTGACCTTTGCGAGAAGCTCCTGGTTGAGTGGTTTCCAGGAGTCATGAACCACACAAAACAGCAGATCCCATGCTACTCATGTCTACAGGAGAAACATCCGAGACCCGCTATTTTCCAGAAGGAAATTCTCATGGAGCGGATTGACCACACTGTGGAGGAATTTGAAGTGAGGCACTCTGTTGAAGATGCAACAACCAACAAAGACCAATTCATTTACTCATGCTGCAATGGACACAGGATTACCATTCCTGAGGTGGCACCAGACATCCTCCTTGGTGACCTGAACCAAGACTTCTTGCTCCCACACTCAGAAGTGGTGTACGCAGACAGCAAGATTCTTGGGATGGGAGGCTTTGGTCAAGTGTATCTTGGCACATATAGGGAGAAGAGTGTAGCAGTGAAGCTGTACATCAAGGGTGCAAGTGCAGCACTGAGAAAGATGCGAAACGAGGCCATCATCCTCCAGAGATGCCACCACCCGTCCCTGGTTGGAATGCTTGGAGTGATTATGGAGTTGCCACATCTTGCACTAGTACTCGAATACACTCCAGGAGGGACCCTAAAAACCGCCCTTGTGAAGAAGACTGCACCTCTGCCACGCATCGTCCTCTTTCGAATTGCAGCCCAAATTGCCGCTGGGTTAGCCTTCCTCCACCAAAAGTCATACATCTATCGTGGCCTGGTTGCAGACAACGTCTTACTGTGGTCAATGCGGGCCAACAACCTGGTCAACTGCAAGGTTGCTGACTTTGGTCTTGCAATAGCGGTGACACCAAGTGGAGCTAAGGGTCGCTGCGGCACTGCTGGCTTCATGGCACCAGAAGTAGTGAGCAGCGAGCACCCCACATATGACCAGTCAGCAGACGCATTCTCTTTCGGGATGGTGCTCTATCAGATGGTAGCCCGGTGCCCACCATATGACTTTCACATCTCAAACGTCCCCAAAAAAGAGTTGATCAACAATGCAGTTGAAAGAGGGGATCTTCCAAAGCTTGATGACGTGAAGGTGGCCAAGATTGGAGTCCCATATCTCGCAATGGTGATGAAGCAGTGCTGGTCGTACCGGCCCAAGAATCGTCCACACATGCCACATATTCTCCGTCTTCTCTGCAACCCTCTAGCACAGCTCACCATTGGGGCTCTCTCTCTGAGAAGCCAGCACTCGATTAGAGATGCCTGCTACAGAGTCCACCTCACTGACACACCTTTACGCCCAGCCATGGACATCCTTGACAGCATTCCTCCCACAGAGTTCTGGGTGTGCTGTGACAGCAGCAAAGGAGCAGAGCTCCAAGTCTTCAATGGAGAAAACTTTCACCACATGCACACTATTCAGATTGGTGACAAACGGCAGCTAAAGTGTATGCTCTTCCACAATGACTTTCTATGGGTGGCTAGCCAGGAAGGTTTGCAGGGTTCCAGGATTGACGTGTTCAATGCCAGGGCTAAGTCTCATGCCCACTCCATTCGCATGTTTGATTGCTCCCCATGCTGCATGTCAGTGAAAGACAAGAGCATCTTCATTGGCACACTGGAGGGCTGTGTGTTCGTGCTGACAGATGATATTCACTGTGAACTGGGAAGCCATCAGACTCGGCAGAAGTATCTCACAGAGCTCGATATCAGTGGCTTGCAGGTGGTTGACAGAGAACTGTGGGTCTCCTATGGGACCACCATCAGCTTCCACAACTATCACACCTTGAAGGAAGAAGGGAGCGTGTCTCTCTCTGTTGAGAGGCCACACAGTGTTGGCCAGCTTGCCCTGGACCACCAAGAGGGGGTTGTATGGGGAGTACATGTTGGGGGGATCACTGTGTCAGCTTGGGATGCAAGGAGAAAGCAGCTGATCTTCAAGATGAACATACAAGAAGTCTTGTCTCCTAAGCCCCACCCAACAGGGATCGATGTTCACCCGTCACTTGTTACAGCCTTCTGCCCTGTTTTGGACACACTTTGGTGTGGCCTTGACACAGGCCACATTCTGCAGTTCTCGAGTCATGGTGACGCACTAACCTACTTCAAGCCATTCAAGTCATACATCCAATTCTTGGTGCCCATTCCAGAAGTGGGGCCCTGCCATAGCGAGAAGGCAATGGTCTTAGTTGGAGGCAAGGTCACTGAGCAGGTGGGTGACCTGGAGCTAGAAGTAGAGGGAGACCCCATTATCCCACTGAACCACCTACCTGGCAAGCAAGGAAAAGGCAGCCACAAGGTGGACCCTGGTGGTTCTGTGGCAGGTACAGTCCTTTTGATGGAGGCTGTGAGTGCCTACCATGCAAAGCAGATGGAGTACCTCAAGAAAGGTAACACTTGGGACTCATTCAGTGACCTACAGTATGTTGAGAACGAACTAGGTCAGTTTCGCCACCTGATGGAGGCTGAGAGTGAACCTGAATTCCCTGCTGTTGAGGAAGTTCCTGTGCCTGGACCAGCCACCCCAGGGGATGTTGTGGAAAAGTACATGAGGGACAAATCACTCCATCAGGCCGTGCACAGCTCCAGTACAGCCTCAACTTCCTTAAGCTCATCCTCTTCTAAAACTTCTTCTTATCATGCTTAACCTATTATAGCATACTACCTACATCAATAGTATAATTTATAGCAAACACTCAAAACAGTTCACTTTACATGCATCTGTACCCCAACACAGGTGAACCACTACCTTTGTGTATTCTGTATTGCTGATCATCTGCTATAATGGTAGTATACGTACGTAGCATAGAGGATGGGAGGGTCGGTGGTATAATAACTGTACACTGCAAGCTGTGTTGCATGCATGGTGCACATGGCCATGGTTGGCCACAGTGGGTGCATGGTGGCATGTGATGCATATGGGTGCATGGTGCACTTGCATGGCAGCTGTGATGGTGGTGGGTGCATTCACACATGCATGTATGTCACATATACATGTACAAGTATAGTGGCCAGGCCTGTTGGTGCTGGTTTACATGACCACACTCAAGAGCAATATATTATACATAAAAATAATGATAATGCAAAAAAAGATTATAAATATGGCTGATGTGTGGTAGTGCCAATGGTTTATGTGGTGGTATTGAAGTGTAAAATGACATTGTATTGCAATAGTTACAATTATTGTTCAAAGACATGTCAATTTGTAGCTAATGGGTAGTTCTTCGAGTACTTGTGTAGCAGAATGAACTACAGTGAATTTCTGCTACGCAAGCATTTGAAGAACTACCCACTAACTACAATACATCCCACGTAGCAATGAGTCTCTACGCAATCAGCATGTCAATTTATGAGCAACAAGTATGGACACAGTATCAGAGAAGTGTGTCTTCCTCATTCGTATTGCTACCATACTCTTCCCCGAAGACCTTGCTATGACCTTCACCTTTCTTTTCTCTATCATTCTCCCTATTCTCATTCTCAACTCTCGCCTCCACCTCCCCCTCCCCATCCTTCACTTCTGCTTCTTCCTCTTCCTCCGCCTCACAGTTGCCATTCACTATAACTTG
Organism: Ianthella basta; assembly: GCA_964019415.1. Classification (NCBI taxonomy): domain Eukaryota; kingdom Metazoa; phylum Porifera; class Demospongiae; order Verongiida; family Ianthellidae; genus Ianthella; species Ianthella basta. The sequence goes on along the minus strand of OZ025889.1, from coordinate 3,626,063 downwards.
CATGGACATGATATCTTTGTGACTGTCACTGCTATTACTTGTCAAGGTGCGGGGAGGGGACAGCTTACGGTAGAGCAAGATGTATACTACAAAGGTGATGAGCAACATCCCAGCTAGAACAGACATTGGCAGATAGGTGCGTCTCCCTGCAGCCAGCATCAATGCATCACCTTTGTGCAGGCGGGAGAGAGAAGCAAGTAATAAACATATCCAACAACCATTACCATGGTGCACACAGCATCATGTCTCTGACCTCACCCCAAAGTGGTCCTAAGATCTTGGCGAGTGCACCACTAGCTACTATGAAGCCCATTACAAAGCTCTGCGGGGGAAGGAGGAGTGCGGGGAATGAGAAGACAAAGGTCACACAATGCAGACATGCATATGCACAAAAGCTACTGCACCAAATGTGAGGCAGTATAACACAGAACAGCTTATAATATACCACAAATGTATCAAAAGTTACATATCAGATATCCATATTAAAAGCAGGCAGCAAATCGTTAGATGCTCCATCAATAGTATGTATGTACATGCTACATTGATTAGTGTCGCCAATGTCTAAACTGTTTGTAGCTGCTATTGTACCATTCTTGTTGGACAGCTGGAAGGATTGCTACTTGACATAATTGGATTTATCTCTAATCTCATTGTGTAGCCAAATCGTAAGTGTAGTCAGCTGGTTGTGCCATCTTTTCCAGCAAAATTTAACTCACACACTCTCTTATGTATACATGCATGCATGCACACATGCTCCCACACACACACACACGTACACACACACAAACACACACACACACACACACACACACATACACACACACACACACACACACACACACACACACACACACACACACACACACACACCTGTCCTTCCTTTCCCATACCATCTGATGCCAGTATCGACAAGGTAATGCGACCATATGCAAATGCCGGTGAAAACACAGCAAGACCAATGAGGAACTGCACAAAGTTGAGGCTAGTCCGTTCACTCCTGCAGAGCTTCTCACACTCCTTACAGAAGATCCCAGTGACTCTGGAGTACTGGTTCCAGAAGCACTCATCTGGAGGACCACTGTGGTTGCGACACGACTCAACGGCCACACTCAGGAGGGAGGTACAGTTGGAGAGGAGATCATTACTGGTGGAGTCATTGCAGGACTCAGGCCAGCAAGTACCTACAGTGAGTAGAATACAATTGGTTTTCACATGACAGATGTTCCCGTGACCCAAGGAATGCCACAGAGGCAAGTGGTCACTATACGCAGGTTAACATTTACACTACTGGATTGCCTTATGTGCAAATACCATGTTAAATTCACATGTAAAGGGAAGTTAAACATGATCATGTCTCTCCCTAAAATGGAAAAGAAGCTTAAGTAAGTCAGATGGTCTCAGAGCTCAGCCAAAGCAGATATGCATTGTTGGACAATCTCATATCCACTGGAGAAATGAGTTTGGTGGTGTGCAATCGTAGTGTGCCCTCAGAAATGTGGAACAAATACTATACCTTTGGGCAGTGCCTCCAAGATACGTTCTGCTTTAGCAGTCAAGCTCCGCCAATGGTGACCACTACAATACTGCTTCTATCAGTAATTGACGCTGCCTCCATTCGTGACCATAGGGAGGCTATGTACGTATTTATTCGCTTGGGAATCTTCGTCTCTGCCTACATCGAATCAGATCGACCGTCTGCCCAATTCCAACCATTGCCACACGGAATCAGTGGGAAGAGGTAAGTTTTCCGTGTCACATACAGTACGTAACTAACAGAACAAGAAGTGGTTGATGCATGCTGTAACACACCAAGAAGTGCTTCCTCTTCAGCACTGCCACAGGAGTCATTGGACGTCAAATTGGAGGACACAGCCTTGAGTCTCCCATAGCTGTACTGATCACAGGGATCGCCCCTAACAGACTGCCAGTCTGAAATAATGAGGCTACCACAGATACCCATACAAATTCCCAGAAGGCAGATATTCTTGTTAGACACTCCCAGCCTCTGAAATATATACCTGAATGAAAAGAACCAATAAATTCAGTTACACATGTGAATCTCATACACATGCACATCCAGCTAGTGATACACTTGCAATAGAGAAGGAAACCCTCATAGTGATCCAGTGATGTACGTATGTTTCAGCAACCTTTGGCTGTCTTCATCACTGAAATGACTCTCACTAGCCACTCAGACCCTTGACACACCATTCACGAACAACACAGCCAAAGTGGATGCCAAAACCTATTGAACCCTCTTACCTCTCCTGCATATGTTGCAAGAGCTATTAATCCCCAATTTACCAAACAGAAAACTGCCACATGCACTCACACCAACCATGAGCTGACCAAATACACTGACTCTTGTACTGTAACAGCACCAACATGTCGTGCAGGCACTCATGTGCACAGTCTTACGTTGTGATGTTTGCAACAACGAAGAACGCCACTGCACTGGCAAACACATAGGAGATGTATCCAATGTTGAGTCCAAAGTTGTCTCCAAGGAACGGGTTCACCAGAGCCTCGATCATGGAAAATCCAAAATTGACAATGCAAAATGCAATCACAAAATACACAATTGACTGTGCAAGCGAATGTTAAGGATGTCACAATACACAACATTGGACTTGGCATGTGTACAGAACATACACCATCTTTCTCTGTAAAAGATCTTCATTCTATGCGTGCAGTGTTCATGGTGTCATGAATCAGCTAGAGATTTGGCTGCATCAAACAGTGTACTCTCAGCTTGCAGGCACATACAGAGTACCAAATGAGGGGAACTATTTAAATCTAACATACCCATACATAAGTACATGACCTACTTTTATCAACCTATACGACAAGAAATCTACCAATACCACAACTTGGATGGCAAAACCAGTACTTCTAGCAACCCCACAGTAACAGATAAATGCCAAGTACATTTGGACACTTATCCACCACGTACGGTTGCAGCACTGAGACTGCAGTGCAGAGACGTACCATGAAGATACACATGCATGTGATTATATCCCACATTGCTGAAGACAGAGTGGATGTTTCCTCTCTTCTTCCTCTCTGACAGTCAGTGGCAACACCAAAACATACAACAAGCACAGTATCCCTACTATGGATTCCTTTCCAACAGTACACACCAACAGTATGATAGGCTCAGGATACATAAATAGGAATGGCGGGTTTCAGTGACCGCAGTGAGAGAGTTGTTCGTTTCCTGTTGATATCAGAGGGCCGCTCCACAAAGAATAGCCAATTCATGACCAGCATAAAGAGGCAGAAGATGACAAGGAACCATCCAGACCAGCGGAAGGGGTCAATGGATGGGAACTGAGCAACTACTGCAGCAATGCCTGAGGGAAGGAGGAGACTAGTAGTCTGGGAAAGAGCACAACAGTGGAATGGACTATGCACTCATTACATCACCACGCACGTCCATGTGTGCTTCAACTTCGCAGGGCACATTGTATTACAAAACAAAACAGAATGAGATAGAGACACAGATCAGCCCACACTGTCAGAGTGCTTACATGCATACCTGGCCCAACAGCAACAGCTATGGATGCGAATCCAAATGTAATCACAAAGTTGGTGTTCTTGATCTGTGACTTCAGTGGGTCCTCTCCTTTTAACGCAATAGCAATGTTGCTCGTCTCACCGAGATACACCCTCAAAAGGGCCGACTGACCTCCAAGGAATGCACCCTGCAGGAACCTCCCCACAATCACCATCCACCCAGCAGAGGCAGATCCGTAAATTGTACTCCCAACAATAACAAAGAGGAGCCCGAGGAGAGTCAGTGACTTTGCTCTGAAGTACTTGAGAGCTACAGCAAATGCTAGTGCACACAGCAGCTCCCCAATGCCATACACAGACACAGCCCATGCATAGAATGGCTCATCCAATCCCAGTCCAGGGCGAATCTGCAATGCCACCAGCAGAAGAGAAGGGAACAACAGTGCTCCAATACACATGGATGGTTTAAAACTACATGTACACCATATCTACTTGAATAGAAGCCCCCAGGCCTCTCTTCTGTTAGTCCATGGCATTTAGAACCGGGTTCAAAATAAGACAGACATCTAAATAAAACTGCTGGTTCTGCTCTGGAAATGCTACGTGTATAGATATAATGCAATGAATATCCCTATTGCTACATCCTATGAAACCTTCATGTGTGTGTCGTGTTCAGTGGTAGACTAGCTTGGTCCCCAGCTCCTTCAAGAAAGGGAGTAGTAGTAAAAGGCCTTCATGAGTACAGGGTAGGCCATCACAGCTGAGTCCTTTGACTTCTCTGTACACTTCACTGCTTTTCAGCTTGCATGATGAAATATTTCATTATCAACAACATGACTTACTTCCATAGACAGCCACACAAAGTACTAACCCCACTGATCTCACTGTGGCCATGTGCTACTCCCTACTGGAGAGATGATCATAACTTGACAACAACAACTGAGAACACTGACTAATGTGGCATTAATTTGCAACCTGTCCTACATCGGCTACAAGTTCCATTCCCCATGCATGCAGCCCACAGATGGGACTTGCCTTACTCAGACAATAAAGGTACAATGGTGCAGAATTTTGATAATGCCTTACACAGGTTTGTAGACAAGCCAGCAATCATCCTAATTAATTCTCTTTGCAACAGTACTAGCTTTACCTGATGCTCACTGCAAAGCATGCCACATACGTCATATACATAACCACAAGAATGGCAACACAGTACTTTCGGCTCATCTCAAAGGGATATCATGGTGGATGGCAATGATAAGACAGCTACCAATTGCATCATGCACACACAATGTTCATCATACACCTGATAACCTGAACCTACAGTACTGTAGCAAAATACAGGACTCTTAATGCAGCTTGTGTGTACAAATCATAGCTTACACTGTCACTGGCCACTATGTCAGTGGGTGTGGTGACAAACTGGTGGAGTGAGGGATATGAAATGGCAAAGGATAGTCCAAAGGCAAAGCTGTTCCCATGGACAAGCATCCAATTCCTCTTGAGGCGAGCAACTTCAGCATCTGTACAATTGCAATATAATAAACAGTGCAGTGCACCTTGGACACACTACAACTAGCTCAGTGACCCACTCCCAGCTAAATGCATTGTTCATCAGAATTGTGGCATACCCACAACAACTAGAAGGTCAGGTACATCCCCACTGTAGCAAGAAGTGCAATCCTGAAACTGCAGCCAGCCACATCAAACAAAGAGTGGTACATTCAACTGTTAAAGCCCTAAGCATGGGACACTATTAAAGCATGCAAGCTTAAGGTAGTAGGTACGGCTAAAGTGACCAAATCAGTTGGCCTTTATTTTTAGTGGTTGAGTTATCTTCATCATCAGAAGTCTTAACTGAAAGTTCCAAGTCTGTACCTTCACGCTGTCACAAGTTATGAAAGAATGAAAATTTGGCGATTTGTGGCAAACTCTAAGTGTTAATGGTCTGAATTGTAATTGCTGACTGTTGGCAGCAGGGATGTTTATACTTACGGTACGGAAGGTGACAGGTGTGAAATGAGGTGTGAAACCACAACTATTTGGCCTTCCAAATCAACGGCTAGGGAAGTATAGCAGACTTCGGCCTCTTGTGGGCGATTCTTCCACTTGCAAAGCTTGAAAGTTACTGGATTCTGCGTTATAAAGGTTGTTCCTAGCGTTGGGTTAGGTAACGAGTACGAAAAGTTTCAATGGCACTTACTCTGGCATACCACTGTGCGTGCTAAAGGTGTTGCAGAGCTATCTAGTCTGAAGCGTTACAACCGATCCAAACGCGGTTTGCTTCATAGTGTAGAGCATTATGTTGGGCAGATTCCTATGGCAGCGATAACGGAAAATCGTTTCTGTGATCGAGTTATCGCAAATTTCGTAAGTTAAAAAGGATAGAGAATAACTCCACAACGAGATGCAAACTAGTAAATCGCTGCCATAGGTTTGTGCACACATGTCTATAGATTGTATATCCCAGGTTTGGTCCATCTCAGCCTTTGGGGGTAGAAGAAGATCGAATTTCCCTGGAGTTGCTTGACTTCAATCGAGGTGATAATTTTTCACTTTCACTTAGATTATCTCAATAAGGGAATCACCGATCAATTAACAAGTGGCACCAAATTATGGGAAATTTACCTCTTTATCACATTTGTAACAATCATCATTGGTGGATTTATGGTTTGAGAGTTGCATAGGCAAAAGCAATGTACCCTAAAGAAAGCTTTTAGCCGTACCTACTACCTTAAGTTGGTTCAAGTATTCAATACAGTCAGCAATTCAAGATATGGGGTAGGGTTAGGTGAAACCCTTTACCGCTAGCTACGTACAAACACATGGGGCCAGAATGATGCACATGTGTCTTGTAAGGCAGTCCAGTTTATGACCTACCACAAGTGGTGGAGCATTATGAGATTCAGCAATACACAGATGACATGTCTGATGACCTCTTGCATCAGTGATATTAATGTAAAAGGTCTGTTGACAAGCTAGACAACGGATTTTGAAGGAGTGGCAGAACAGGATGGTGCAGATAGATCGAAGCAAAGACTCAGATGCTCCTCCTAAGCAGGAAGAACAGAGTTAAGGGAAAGGACGAAGTACAAAGAAGTGGAATTGTAGAGACAGACAGTGCGTGGTACGGTGTGGCCAGTGGGAAAGTGAACTGCCTTGGCATGCGGATTGATGAGGGGCTACGTGGAGCCCACTCTACCAGACAATATGCCATTGGAGACTATACTACTCAATTGATCCCACCCCATACACTGCAGTGGGCCGCACGTACCCTACGTACTTAGCTATCCGGTGTGGAGTGTCTTGGGCAGCCACGGGATACTGCTACGAATCTACAGGGACAGTTTGAATACAAGAACACGGTGCTCACCGCTGTCTTCAAACAGCTGACAACAAGTCCTTCGCCATCTCGACATGATAAAACAGACAAATGTACAGCTGGTGGTAGAGCGCCCGAATCCGACGCCATTTAGCCATCACGTGACCAGCATGAGTGTATGATACTGACGCCTCATGTAGCGGGTGCCTGGTACTGACTCGGACAGCGGCTGCGCGGTCATACTGCATGCTCTTTTTCATTCGAGATGAGTGTCTCCAAAGATGCACCCACCCTGTATACTGGCACGAAAAGATTCCAAACAAGGAAATAGAGAGGCGCAGAGGCGCTCAGCACAGCTTGAAAATGAAAGCTGGAATTGGCTGTCATTTCTGCCAATTGAGTGATACAAAAAATCTTGAAAATGATGATCATTTAAAAGCAACACCCTAACCCTAGCCTAACACTGATATTAAATAATACTGTAACAGACACACATTGTAATGTATAGCTGATGTAATTGCTAGTGCTATTACTTCCACGCGTATTGTAGCTAATTGCTGAGCATCACTACCCAGCTTCCTTGTACTGCATATAGTTGGCATGTGACACTATTTAACATTCTTCCTATATAGGTAAATGCATATATTTGCAATGCCTGTCTGCTGGTGTGTGAAATCTGGCATAGCTGGCAATCCTGCGCTTTTGCTTGATGCTGTATGTTTTTGCATGACAACTACTTCTTTTTCCTTCTCTCTGGGTTCTCCTGTACTTCTTCTGAGGTCAACTTCTTCATGTGTGTTGGCAACAAAGTTTGTGCCATGATAATACAAAAGGTAGGGGGAAAACTATAGACTTTTACAGCTGGAGGTTTAGAAGCTGTATGTGAATGTACCTGAGTATTACATAAGAGCATGGATACTGAGCGGTGTATAGTTCGTTGCTTTCACTGGGGCCAATGACTACAGTGAAGGGGGAATCTGGCTAGGCTTTGATGGTCCTTTTGGTCTCTCCCTCAGTATGAATCCCTTACTTGGTCATGACTCATCACCTCATGACCAGTGACTGGGGAAATCTAAACGCTGGTACTCTCCCTCATGAATCCAGCTATAATAGGTCAAGCAAGAAAATGTATTTGCACACCAGCCCCTAATTTGTTCATGTTTTGTCTTATAATAACTGTTTGCATTCCATTCTAACTATATAAGCGCCCCATCAACACCTACCACTGTGCAATCGAGTTTGAGAAGCCAAGTGCAGTAGTATTAATTATTTAATGTAATTGACGCTGTACAGCTCATAATGATACTCCAGTTCTCTGCGGTGCTAGTGCTTTTGCTTTCCCCATGGACCACGTCTGCCCAGTTCCCAGCTATCTGCAACACTCCAGACAGTTTACAGACGAAAACCTGCTGCCCGAACAACTGCAGTGGCCCGACCAGAGGAAGCTGTGAGGACATTACTGCACAAGTAGCTGCTCAATGGGAAAGAGCTGATTCGGAAGTTAATGCCATCCTAGAAGGCGCTCCGAACCAGCCACAGAAAGGGACTGCTGACGCTCGCTACCTGTGGCCGACGGTGGTGTTTGAGAGGATCTGCATCTGTACTGGCAATTACGGCGGAGTAGGCTGCAGCGAGTGCGACTTCGGGTGGACAGGGAGCGACTGCAGTACGAGGAAGACACCCGTAATTCGCAAAAGCTTCGCTCGGCTCACTGACACAGAGAAACAGACGGTGATCAATGCGACTAGAGACCTCAAGAGTGAGATGGGGTTTTGGAGTGTGGTTGTAGAAGAACCGCTAAACTACACATCAGGAGCGGTTGCTCTGCAGAATGTATCCACCTACGACTTCTTCATCTACTTGCACGACTACGTGGCGCGCGATGACACTAGCAACACCTGCATCAGAACAGTGGACAATAATGTCACAATAGATTTTGCCCATATGGGGCCTGTGTTCCCAGTATGGCACAGACGATACCTCCTCACTGTCGAGAAGGAGTTCCAGAGAATCACGAATAATGCCTCTTTCGCTTTCCCCTACTGGCAGTGGGATGAAGGCGACCTGTCACCCTTCACTGCAGAATACTACGGTACACCTTCCAACAGTATGGGCCCTAATGTTAGTGTCAGTGGGCATATACTAAACCCAGATGACTGGCACACAATATGTGACATAACCTACTGGAGGCCTGGTTTAAACTGTTCAGCCTATTGGAAGCTTTGCAACCCTGCAGATGACCTAGCTGCACAAATGCCCCTACAGAGAGGGGGAGGGACGACTTACCTACCAAACAGAAATGAAGTGAAGATTGCAATCTCTGCTCCCTCTTACGATGCTGCCAATGCACAAGGGAAATTCTTTGTAGATGATCCTCGTCAGAGCTTTCGAAGCCGACTGGAAGGGTGGAACATCATCTGCTCAGCAGTGACTTGTACAGGGCCTCAGGATACACGTCAGACCCATATGCACAACAACGTTCATGTCTGGGTTGGAGGGCAAATGGATGATGTTCCTGCAGCAGTTAATGATCCGATATTCAACTTGCATCACTGCAATGTAGATCGAGTTTTTGAGAGCTGGATCCAGAGGTTTGCAGGAGGAAACTCTGATTCAACACTTCTTCCAGCATATGTTCCAGTGTCTGGAGGCCACCCTGGGCACAACCGTGATGACTACATTGTGCCCTTCTTCCCACTTATTACAGCAGGAGGTCAGTACCGTGTTGCAGAGGACTGGGGATACCGATATGATGAACTCATTGTGGCAGACATCTTAGATCACAACATACCTGACTGCAGCAGTGTCACAACCAACAACAGTTGTCCCATTTGTGATGCTAGAGGCACATGCATCGACTGTACAAATGAGACCTGCCCTGACCCAGTATCAATCCAACAAACAGGTGCTCTTGATCCGCTTCTTCCTCTCGGAGTGGGACTTGGAGTTGGACTAGGAGTTCCCCTTCTAGTTGCTATTGCCATTATCATCTGTCTCATCGCATTCATCCTTTGCCACAGAAATTCCCGGAATTCAAGTGGTGGGGGAGATATGGAAATGACAACAGTAAAATCTTGAATAGTAACAATAGCTGGAAGTACCCAAGTGGCAGCAAACACTAACATAGCTTCTGTTTAAATGAGTTTAAATTACATTATAGCATAAGTATCATTGTGTGTTACTTAAGTAGCTGCTGCATTGAGATTTACATGAAACTATAGGCTCTAGTTTTAGAGATTGATTATATATACTTTCTTTGAGTTGAGAACAACTATTATATATAGCTGGTTTAAAAGAATTCTGAGTGTGGCATGCCAATCCTATTAATAGCCAACCATATGCATTTATAAGAGCAGTCTGATACACTTTACCATCAAATGAATGTAAATGATACAGAGATGAAAATGCACTAATGACACTGTGAAGGTTACCATACTACATGCAGAACTACACACACACACACGCACACGCGCACACACGCACACACACACACACACACACACACACACACACACACACACACACATGCAGGAGGTGACAGATGCACTGTTGCTGCTGTGGAGTAGCTATACATATTACACAGTTCCTTTATTGGTTACCCCATGCAGCTCAATTTAGAGCAGCTTGCATGAGTTGAACTGCACGGTGGATCTGAAGAAGTGGTATAGTCTATGACTTCTTGCAAAATTATTCTACGTATATAACGAGCAGATTATGGTATGTCAAAATGCTTCATGAATCAGTTGGAAGACAGTCAAAGAGAAGGAGGGAGTTAGGAATGCTGGGAGGATGGGCAAGAAGTATACCGTAGCTATATCGCAAAATTTTCGCGACCTAAAAAGTTCGCGAATCGCTGCCAAAATTGGGCATCAGAAATGTTCGCGAATAAACATTTTCGCGAAGGAGACTCTACAAGATGGACAATAAAGTCTCCTCTCACCTGTTCGGGGGTATTCCCATTTGGTTGGAGGAGGGGTTAGGCATAGGGGGTGTGTCCTAGGAGCACTGTATAGTATGCATGGTCCCCCCCCGCCCCCCCCCCCATCCAAGGAAGACTGGACACAAGTAGGCGCTTGCACTTTGGGGGTATTCCCATGTGGGTGGAGGAGGGGCTAGGCATAGGGGGTGTGTCCTAGGGGCACTGTACAGTATGCATGATCAAACCCCCCCCCCCCCCCCCCATCCAAAGAAGATTGGATGCATGCGGGCGCGTGCACTTTAGGGGTGTTCCCATTTGGTTGGAGGAGGGGTTAGGCATAGGGGGTGTGTCCTAGGGGCACTGTATAGTATGCATGGTCTCCCCCCCCCCCATCCAAGGAAGATTGGAAGCATGCGGGCGCTTGCACTTTGGGGGTATTCCCATGTGGGTGGAGGAGGGGCTAGGCATAGGGTGTGTGTCCTTGAGACACTCTACAGTGTGCATGATCTAACCCCCCCCCCCCCCTTTATCGAAGGAAGAATGGCTGCATGCGGACACTTGCAGTTCGGGGGTATTCCCATTTGGTTGGAGGAGGGGCTAGGCATAGGGTGTGTGTCCTGGGGACACTCTACAGTGTGCATGGTCTAAACCCCCCCCCCCCCCCCCCCCTTTATCGAAGGAAGGATGGCTGCATGCGGACACTTGCAGTTCGGGGGTATTCTCATTTGGTTGGAGGAGGGGTTAGGCATAGGGGGTGTGTCCTAGGAGCACTGCATAGTATGCATGATCAACCCCCCCCCATCCAAGGAAGATTGGAAGCATGCGGGCGCTTGCACTTTGGGGGTATTTCCATGTGGGTGGAGGAGGGGCTAGGCATAGGGGTGTGTCCTAGGGGCACTGTACAGTATGCATGATCAACCCCCCCCCATCCAAAGAAGATTGGATGCATGCGGGCGCGTGCACTTTAGGGGTGTTCCCATTTGGGTGGAGGAGGGGCTAGCTATAGGGGAAGGGTGTACATGTGTGCCATGGGGACACTGTACAGAATGCATGGTCTACCCCCCCCCCCCCTTTCAGCCAAGGAAGAATGGACACAAGTGGACGCTTGCCTTTTGGGGTAACCCCATTTGGGTGGAGAAGTGGCTAGCTCTATGGGGTCAGTAGTGGGGGCACTCTACAGCGTGCATGGTCTACCCCCCCATCCAGGGAACACTGGACACAAGCGGCCGCTTCCACTTTGGGGGTTTCCCCATTTGGGTGGCGGAGGGGCAAGGCATAGGAGGCAGTGAAAGCAGTGGGGACACTCTACAGTGTGCATGGTCTAACCTCCCCTCATCTGAGGACGACTGGACACAAGCAGACGCTTGCACATTGGGGATATTCCCATGTACATGTGGGCGGCGGAGGAGCTATACCTATGAGGGGCAGGGGCAGTAATGGAAATATGCTGCATACTGCAGAGTGGCAGAATGGACATTTGCAGCCGTATGCACATTGGGGACACACCCATGTGGGTGGAGGTGGGGCTAGCTATAGGGGACGGGGAATGTGGCAGGGACACACTACAGCGTGCATGGTCTAAACCCCACCCCCCTCCGAGGAAGCATTCATGGGCACATGTGGAAGCACGCACACACAGTGGAGCATGCAATGCCTGGGTGCCTGATGGTAGGCCTTGTGCAAGCAGAGAACGAGATGCAACATGTTGTGAATACATGACAAAAGTAGAGTAACTAATGCTTCGCTGAGGCAAGGTTATGTGTGCAGCAGAGTATCACACTACGTATGGCGCTACTTGTACACTGCCACATGTGGGCAGGGAGTCATGGCAATCAGTGCTATTACGAGCACAGAAGTTCCAGTCATGGAGCATCCAGGGATGCAGGCCCGATGTTGTAGGTGTCCTTCAGTCGGGCAGCAAATGGAGAGGACAACAGCAGGGCATTGAAGAGGGTGGGGTGGATTGCTAGTGTGGCAACTTTGCTGAAGCAGCTCACATACTCATCCCACGTGTGGTTGGGGGCTAGAATCGTCTCCACAGCATGCTTATTGTCTGCAGTGGGCAGGGGTTTGTGGTATGTCATCTGATTTTTGCGACTCTGGACAAGTGCACCCAACCCAGCAGATTGCAGCTGGTGCAAAGCATCGGCTGTATTCTGCTGCGCAAACAGCTGGTGGCCTCGTGGAATCTTTTGCAGTACCATCCGGCGTGTTGTAAACGGGTGTCAGATGTAGCTTCAGCCAGGCCACATGTGGTGTTGAAATGCTCAATGTGGCAGGCCTCAAATGCGCGAAACAGCCACAGAGCATCAGGTGACAGGAGGTATTGCCGGGGGCCGGTTGAATCGTGGCTGTTGTTTATCACCTGGAGCACTGCAGTGAAGTCCTGCATGTGATCGCAGAGTGTGGCCAAGGCCTGTCTGCTCGCCGCCAGTTCATCCACATTCAATCTTGTCACCTTAGGAGCACAGATGAGGAAACGGTCGTAGAGACGTGTGTAGTGATGACAGCTAAGGCCCTACCCATTGTGCATATATATACTCTACCCACACAACCTCTATGCTCCCATGAACAGCAGTGCGGTAGGCAGTGTGTAGCGTTGTTACCAAGCAACACACGTTGCCATGCATACCTGGACAGTGACACTCACAATGTACCAGTAAATGGGTAAGTACACAGTATACAACCAAATGTGTGTGTGTATGCATGTGTGTTGTGTATGCGTGTGTGTGTGCATGTGTATGCATGTGCATTGTGTGCGTATGTGTGTGTGTATGCATGTGCATGCATGTGTATGCATGTGTGTTGTGTGTATGTGTGTGTGTGTATGCATGTGCGTTGTGTGTGTGTGAGTGATTTTAGCGGAGCTACAACAAAGGTGACTACACACAACAATGTGACAGAAAACCTGGTCACGTGCCAGGCACATGCTGTCACATGACAGTGTTTGCGTGATGGGCTGTCATGTGATGTGATGTGACCTAGTCCTCTGTGACCTGTTGGATGTCAAAACAACACAAATGCTCTGTGAGAGCTATAAATATAGCTTGTGCTGTGCACTTAGTGGTGACAGTGGAATGCATATTCTGTCATTGGCTTACTATAAATAGTACCGGTTTTCCCACCTGGGCACTTGGCACACTAGCTGTACCATTGCACCTTTTTAGGCTGCTTACTAAGAGCATGGCGCTTTACATTCTGGGTGACTGCTCTCGCTAGAAGAGCTCGGGCAACATGCCGTATAGCCTAGGCAAGGATGGTGCCATTTAGTGCATCCAGCTGTGTTAGTGCCCACGCCAATGCGCATGCACCTATACTCACATACGAACACACCCACAATACTTATCCAGCCCCCCCTCTCCTGTAAGCGGCTTACTGGCTGCATGGCTAGCGACTTCACCAGCACACCCATACAGGAAAGCACACACACATCAGCACACAGACAGACACCTGCACACATGCACTATATACAAGCTTGCACATCAGGAGTGTGTGCAGGCGCTGCCCACCACCCACTGACTACGCATATATGCACTGCACTTACCACACATACACATGCATGCCCTTGCACACACACACACACACCTACAAACCTACATGGCCTGTGAGGGGGCTGGGGGCGTGCCCCCAGGCTCGAGTGCTGTAGCAACGCTGGCTAGCGCCCTACTTTACCTCCATTATACACAGGTGGTGGCACCAATGCTTTGGCCTCTGCTAGAAGGTGATGGTAGTTTGGCATCCCTGGGCTGTTAGTGCATGGCACCGGTCCGGCTCCATCACACAGGGTGCATGCGCCTGCCTGGTACATTCAGACATGTCAACTCTCACAGATGTGACCTTGATCTCAAGAACTCAAGAAAAGTAGTAAAAATCTCAAGAATTAGTTCCACAAGTCACTGGCCTATTTTTGAAATGTTGTTCATCTTTCGCTAGGAGTCTAAGGACTATTTCCCTTTCAAAGTAATACACAGTTGATGATGCACTTTAGCAACTGGGTCAAAGTTGCAGCAGTTATGGTTGACTGCAACATTCCATTTGCCGCCGCTGATCAGTTGAGCCCACTATTTAAAGAAATATTTCTAGACTCCAAAATGGCATCTGGCCATGCATGCAATATAGGTACCTCTATGTGTGACTGTTAGCCCTCTGGCAGTGCCGAGTGAAGTGTATGGTCTAGCTGATGTGAATGTGAAAATTATTCATATCAAGATTTTGTGCAGCTGAGGTTGACATCTCTGTACATTGTTCGGGGTATATGCCCTGTAATACACGTCATGCGCTTCCCCAACCTCGCGTCATGCCCCTTGCGCAACTGGCGGTTTCCTAGGGGTTGCGCGTCATCGGCGCGTCGTCGTCCAGCGGCTGCGGTTGCCGGCCACTTGCGCAATACCTAGCGTGCCTGCGGTACATGAAACCAGAGCCCTTATTCTTCTTTGACAGCCGTAGCGCACGAACCATAGGGACCAGGAGAATACTTCATCCACAATACTGCACCATTTTTGGCTGGCTGCATTCTGCAGGAGTCGTGGCAAGCGCCGTCTTCCGCACTAACTCGCGCCGCCTTCTAACCTACAAAGGAATGCAGCCAGCCAAAAATGGTGCAATATTGTGGATGAAGTATTCTCCTGGTCCCTCTGGTTCGTGCGCTACGGCTGTCAAAGAAGAAGAAGAAGAAGAAGAAGACGAAACGTGGGAAATGTCGAAAGACTGGCTACGCGAGGCTATGGCCAAGCGGGACGGACGCCTTTTTCAAATTACGTAATTACACCGGATGAAACCGGAGTGACTGGTGCCATTATTAGCAGCTGCAGCAGTTAGCTTGCGCGCCGTTTGAAAGACTTTCGCGGTCGTGCGTGCATTTCCCAGCCACGGTTGGCTTCCGGTCGCCGTTCCTCGCTGGGTTAACGCGGAACCTAGGTGCTAGCCCAAACCTTGAGTTCTAGGATAACAGAAATGAGGTATAATGCCTGCACCAATGCCCTATGGTTGAGATTAAGTGACTGTGTGTTGCTTAAGCTTAGCTGCCCACTATAAAAAGTACAGAAACTAGAAATAATAAAAATTTTCTACAATAATTGTAAGGATGTAGGGATGGCATAAAAAGGACAGAAACAAGTAAAGGCTATTACACAGTGGAGCATTAAGTTAAAGGAAACCTCAAGGAAAGACAGTCATACTGCAGATCTTAATTGACACTCTATTTGAAGCCTTCTGCATCTCCGACAAAGATGTTGAATGTCCTGTATGCAGGCGTGATTTGGAAACTGCTCGTTGGATATGCTGTGATAAATGTGACACTTGGTACCATATTCAGTGCACAAGAGTAAATGAATTTGATATCCCAGCTATGTTTTTGTGACTCCTGTGTGTAAGTGTGTATTGTCTCTTCTTCATAATGTTATATGGCAGCTGTTTGAAAGATTAAATTTTATTGATGGTGTCTCATAATTCATACATTGTTCCATAATGTTTACTAACATGGCTTGCTTAAAAACTATTGCTTTGCACCAAGTAATATGGAAACATTGGATGAAACTATATATACACATGCTAATAGTTCGAATCTTGAGGGTATTGAGTACCAAATTTGATCACACCAGGCAATTACATCTGGAGGTTATGGTTGTTAATTGCTAGGCATCTCATAATTTTGGCTCTACTCATGTATAGAAACAGGAGATTTCCATGTGTTGGAACGGCAATAGCAACAACAACAACAGTCATGTGAAGAAGGGACATCCCCCAGATGAGGCTGTAGATGTGGGTGTAAAGCACTCCAGTGAAGTGTAACAATACTAGTGAGCAGGACACTACAGCTAGCTAGGAGGCAGTTAAACATATGCATTGTATAGACATTGACAAGAAATGCACACAGTCAAAAGTGAAGACCAATGTTGTAACAATATCAGCTACATGCCTGCAAATCTGTACCACTGTACATTGGTCATTGTCAGTTTGCAAAGTGTAAACACTGCATGGTTCATGCTCATCACATGCACAATATCATGCTGTATGTATATATGCATGCACTCAATCACAGCTAGCTAACCACATGCATGGGCAGGCTAATGTACATAATATTGTATAGGTGTAATGCGTCCACCATACATACAAGCTGAATTGAGGGATTGATTGCTTAATCCATACTCATGGCATACAGTATGTATGTAGCTGCAGCATGTACATGTGTGTATGTATGTATGTAGTGATTTATATGTCATGTCATTTGACAGCCCAGGACTTTGACTACAAACATCCAGCCACATCACATGAACTTCGTGACTGACCATGCACTGGTACTGGTTGCAGTGTTAAAAGATACATCATGTATAATGATGTGGCACATGCTGCCAAATACACTGTACAATGTAAACACATTGGAAAATAGAAGTGTAGTAATACAAACAGTTTAAACAGGAAACATGGCAAGTATTACTGTATTGCAATTCAAATGTAAAATGTGTGCTAGGCACATGTGTCACACAATACACACAATTGTGTAATTCAGTATTGTCCTGTACAAGTATTTCTCTTTGAAACAAACACAAAATTGTTGTTTGGTGGGTTGGTCACTTGTTACCTACATAATAAGATCAATCACACAGGTGTAGTGGTGGGACACATGTCACACCAACGCAATACACACAGGAGGCTACAACTGGCATTGTGTGCAAGAGCACTTCAAAAGAAAGGTAACCCACCTTGCATCATTTGATGGAGCTCTTCCACAAGCTCTGTGCAGTGTTGCTGGGCGATACCCGCAAACTTCATCGCATCAAGGAGGACCTGCCACGTGCAACAGTCACCACGAGTCTCCCACCACTTGATCAGACCATCTTGAATTGCTTCCTCCTCGTTACTAGGGTTGCTTTGGTAACACAATTTAATCTCCTGTGGGGAAAGTCCCACCCACTCAAGGATGGCTTTACCCTTGCCAGCACCTTGTCTGCTGACATACTTTCGGAAGAGCACGGCATATCTCCCACAAGCTGCAAAGGGGACAAAAGGTGGTACTATTGAGCAAACCCTGTAATCTAAGCACAGCACCTGGCACACAACAGTGAGGTTGTCTTTGTAGTACTTCAGTGAACTCAACACAAGTACACATGTCCACTCACAGTGCACTGGGTGTGAGAGGACGGGGTCCCTGTCAATGAGAGCTACCTCAGACATGCTCTGGACAACCTCCCTCTTACCTGCACACAACAGACGGGCAAAGTTGGAATGGTAACTGCTGACATTAGCCCACATAGCAAATTATAAGTCATACACTCAGCATACATGTCTGTGATGTGTATCATTGAATGCAATGTTCAAGCATAAGTAACAGAGTTATGGTGATTGTACTTGACTATACTACAGGTGCACCATCCAAGAAGGAATTCAAAGGAATATCACTACACATGTCACACTTTTTAGAATTAGCAATGGTACACAGCTTGCATACGTGCACACGCACGCACGCACGCATGCACACACACACACACATGCGCACACACACATGCGCACACGCGCGCGCGCACACACACACACACACACACACACACACACACACACACACACACACACACACACACACACACACACCTACCTCCAGTAGCAGGAGCCTGACATGCCGGAGAAACTGACATCTCTGTAGAACCTTCCTCCGAAGGTACACGAGTAGCCACAACAGAGGGGGCTACAGTGGAGTAAGGACACACATACAAGTGCATGGAAGGACAGTAATGCTGCAGACGTGACCCAACTGCATATGGTACACAACATATCTATGTAGCTATGTAAGTAGCTGTTGAATGGTAAAATTTGCCTGAATCATTGCCAGCACATGAATGCACACAAGTACAAGTACACACTACAGTCAAGACATACCTTCCTTCTCCTCAAAGAAGTCAACTGGGAAGTGCATTGCTCCTCCCATGGCACCATGGACACTAAGGAGAATGCGCTTGTGTGATCGCATATGTTTGGGCACCTCACTCCGCACAACCTCAAGAGAAATGGCCAGAGGGTACATGTGCTCCTCCACAGCAAATTGCAGCTCTGTCTCATCTCTGTCATAGCGTTTCTTATATTCAAGATCTTCAGGGCCCACCTTTACCAAGCAAAAGGGATAGAAGAAGAGCCTATGCTACAACATGTATAATAATAAACCAATCCGGAGCAATTAAAACTTCACTAGCCAGAAACAAGACAGCTGATGATGACAGCTGTATAGCTGTCGAAATGTTTGGCATTATTTTCCTGTTCCTGGCTGGTGAAGTTTTAATTGCTCTATGTCTACACCTAGCCACAAAGGTTTCTTTGCATAAACCAATTCACAAGTAAATATGAAATACTACACAAAACAAAGAAATCACCTACTCACCCGGTTCACGCCAACAACTGAAGCACTCCACCCTCTCCCACTGTCCTCAGTCAGACTGCTTTCAACACAGTCTTCTTTTAATTGAAATGGAGCAGTGCGTTGCTTTTCCCACTCACCCCAGTGGTTCTTCAGAATCTAAATTGGGGAAGAACTAGATGATGTCAAAGGGCTAAGGCAGCAAGACCCAACACACACTCACCCTGATCCAGACATTGGAGTCAAAGGTGATTGCCACCTTAGAGTACAAGATGTTGACCTCTTCCCTCTCCCACTGTGATGCAAGGTACCTACTGGTATCCTCCAGTCGGTAGGCTGCTCCAAACAGGGAGGAGTGACCATCAACCTCCAGGAGCCCATACCCTTCTCCAAACTCTCCTCCCTCCAACAAACAAAAGGGGTAGCATGGCTCCCCTTCTGGGAGAGTGTGGGGGGAGGTAACAAACATAGGATGGTTTGGGGCACCAGACCAGTGGGGGAGGAGGAGGTGGAAGGGCTTGATGGTCCGGGCTGGGTTGTAGTAGAGGTAGACTGCCATACTGCAGAGCTTGTAGCCTTCGGGAGTCCTGAATGGGCCATCAGGAATCACTGCGTAGCGGACCTCCAACACTCCCTCTCCATCTGCTTTCACTGTCCCCTGAGGTACATGGAGCTGGATCATCTCTTCATCCCCTTCCTCCTCTCCACCCTCAGGCTGAAGGGGGAACACTCCCCCAAATGGTGTGATGAAGAGGGTATCTACCCCTGAAGGAATCCAGCAGACATCCTCCAGGACAGATTCATGGGCTGGGTATGAAGGAGAGTAAACATGGAGCATGTGCAGACATGTTACAGGTTACGACTGACTGAGTTTAACTCATTCTAAGTGGGTTTGCAGTGTAGAGAACGTAGATGTGAGATAGCATACATTGGGGAACACTGCTGTCCACTTGGTGGAGGGCTTTGAGAAGGTCAGCACGAGCACTGTCTGGTGCGAGCTGAATAGGATTCTTTCCATTCTGCAGTGACAAGTGGATGCACATGAACCACCTACCTATGTAGTCTTGCATAGCTAAAAACCTCCCTTCCATTCTTATATTCTGATGTCATTGGTCAGGGAGACCCTATCCTCCCTATTGCATGATAGCAGAAATGGAGGAAAGGGTCCTGACTATGCAAGACTACCACCTACAGTACCATACACAGTGCAGCAAGGAATTTGCGAAAGAGAAACCTTGCATCATGAATGCAAACAAATTTGTAATGTACGCAAGTTTACAGCTTTGCTGGTAAAAGTGGGTAGACATAGGCATCCAGTGACAACTTTGTACTCCAGGCAGTTAGAAACATTCACTGACAGGTAAACAGGAAGATTGTGGATGAGCTGCACAGGCGAGGAATTGATGGTGACTAACAACAGTGCCAATAGAAGAGATGTATAAAATGGTCTTTCTGCCATACCCTCCACTATTTGTGCATGCTTACCTGCTGCATGCTTCCTATGCATGCAGTCACAGGATGAATATCAAGTTGACTCAGGTCAACCCAGTTGCATGTCCATGTAAAAGAGCTAAGATGTCAGTTTATGCACTGTCAAAATGCTCACATTATCTCTGACATCTGGTGACATCCCAAACTCCTCCACCAGTGTCTTCACAAGTTGGGCATGACCACCTATACATGCCAGGTGTACAGCACCACGACCATCCTGCAGATGTGGGACACAAACTATGACACAGTGGACAAAGAGACAGTGAACTAGTTAATTCCTCACATTGTCCACCACATTCCCGTCCACTTTGTCTTCTGTGAGCAGTTCACAGACAATCTCTTCATAGCCTGCCTCACAAGCCAACAGGAAGCAGTCATGGCCACTCTGAAGGAAGGTTGGTAGACATGACATTACCTTTGTGCAGAAACACACGCTACACAGAACACATTTGAAGGGTGACATGCACTTGGTAGACAGACTGGATGTGGCGAGGTACATGTGCAAATACCACTTCACAAGACGTCACAGGTGGTACACAGAGACATTCAGCACTGTACAAGTCAGTGGGTAGTGTTGTCAGAAAAGAGGGAAGCATAGACAACATGAGCAGTAGAAGGTAAGGCTACACAAAATGCTCAAGAGCACCTACATAAGGCTACACAACAATAGTACAAGTGCACTCATGAGTGGGACACAGTCTGTCCTTGGTACTCAGCAAGTGTGAGTGACCACTAGTGAGATGATATGAGAGTGGGACTGTGGGACAGTGCAGACATGCAATGTTACATGTTCCCACATAGAGCACTGCCATGTTTGGTACTGTCACAAAAACACATAAGCTACACCAGCTGCGGTTTAATATGGCTTAATATGGCTTGTCTTTCTGTTTGTGTGTGTTTGTATGTGTGTGTGTGTGTGTGTGTGTGTGTGTGTGTGTGTGTGTGTGTGCGTGTGCGTGTGTGTGTGTGTGTAAACAAAATAATTATGAAGTGTGTTAACAACAAATCACCAATGTGTGCACACAATGTCATGTGCAACTCCGCAACTCACTGCAGTTCTCAAGCTGAGGTCAAATCCACACTCATCCACGAGGTACCTCATCACTGGGAAGCTACAACCTAAAACTGCATAGTGAAGACACGTCAATCCATATTCATTCATATCAAACATCTTCTCTCCAAAGAGGGGCAACAGGTACTCAACACACTCAAGGGATCCAAAGTGGGCAGCAAAGTGAAGGGCAGTGGATGAATCCTGTGCACATGGTTAGTATCATGAGTGAAATGTTGCATTAGATTGTGGGTACACACTGACGAGTATGACTCACTGGCCTCTTGTGAAACACATCTCCCCCATGTTCCACCAACATCTTCAGTACAGGGAGGTGATTCTTCCATGCAGCATACAACACTGGTGTCTCAGACTACAGGAGAGAACAATCAAATGGTATTCACACAGTGATACAGGAATTCACTCACCATTCACTCACCCTCCACATCACATTACATTGTTCACTATCACATTGATGTGTGTGACAGGGTGTGGCATGGATCAAAGGCACCGCACTGCTAAAATAAACACCCACCCAACACTTCACTCACTTCATTCACATTAAGAGACAAGCACAGCAGCAAAATCACAACATGAGGATTAATTCTCACAAATTATACATGTGAAATGTTCCCATCAAAATGGGGACATTCAGCACGAAGCGCTCAAGGCTGCCGGTACAACACCTTTCCCCCTATCTTTTCAATGTATTAAACTGCCACCAGTGATGACGTCATATGCAATTATCGCCTTAACTACAACATTCCTGAGTTACGAGCAACTGGTCTATTATATCAGACAACACGGTAGTGCTGTCTATGTAGGGATGGTGGCGGTTGTTTGTATGCTGTAATACAAACGGAAAGTATAGCGCTACTCCTGAACAGTAGTAAGAACCACCGCAAGAAACCGCTTACAAGGAAGGGAGGTTGTGCAGTATACAGAGCTATCCTTACTTCCACACGAACACGCGCCATTGTAAAGGAAGCGCTGACACCTTTTTCGTGTTTTGTCTTCTTCTTCATTATTATTCTCCTGGACCATCAACTGTAGCACATGAACGATAGGGAGTAAGAGAATAATTTACCCTCAGTTCTACAGCACTTTAACAGGTAAGGACCTTTTGTAGGTTAGATGACTCCGTGAGCAAGTTCACAAATGGAGGTTTTCAGAAGTTAGGGAGGCATTCCTGGGAGAAAGACACCGTTTTACGCCAACGTCACCACACGTTTTGGCCACTGTTATTCGCCTAATCCTCCTTCAGTTTCAATTCAATACTTCCACAATGCAGTCAGATGACTGTTCCAAGGTAAATACAAGACAAGCTTCGACTGGCATTCGTCTGCGTGCCGTTATCGAAGGTCATCCATGGTCATGCCATTTGACAGCCATTTGCAATTACTGTGCGGTTGCTTCCGGCTGGCGCTTTAGCTAGCTGTCACTTCCGGTTCCACCCCACAACCTACATCAGGGGTGTAGGTATATATGGTGCAACTCTCTTGTATGTAGAGGCCATAGCTACATCTAGACCACCTGTGGTGTGGGTAGCTGTATAGCTACATAAAGCCAGCATATCCCTCCTGACAGTGAACAAAGATTAATAGGAGCTGCTCGGTGACGAAGCTAAGCTGGACCTATGGACAAAATTACCTGGATCAAGTATTGGGGGGGGGGGGGGGGGGGCTACAGCCCCTAACCCCTGTTCTGCCACCTTAGCCTGCATCACAACTAACTCTCAGCCTATCCAAACATAGTAATTGTAATATATCTTTGACCAACCTGCCACAGCCTACCCTAGGCTGCCCACCCAGACACAACCCACATTGTGCTACCATAGACACACAAGTGTCTATGGTGCTACACACCCTGTCATGATTCAGAGAATGTCCCATTGTTGCCACTGTTGTTTGGAAGCCTTAATAGCTGACCAGCCCATGTGCAATTTGCATTCCATAAAAAGTAGAGAAACAAGGGTGCATAAAAATGTTTACTCCAAAAACAAGGGCAGATGTAGGGATGGTGCAGTATGTACCTGCAAGATATGGCAAAACCACCTGGCGGAAAAACCATAGGAAGGAGGAGGGCTGGTCCATGCAAAGAGGGGGACCAGCCGGTCCATGCAAAACCCAGGTCATTAACATGCACTGACTTTGAGTACATTTTCACCATCCCTACATCTGCCAACATTTTGCTGCACCTCCTAGGCCTCTACTGCAGCTGCATGCTCATTCTAGCTCTTCAGCTTCTCTTTTACACCCACAGGTACAGCCTTACTATTTCCCCATCTTTCTGCTTTGTTGCATGTGCTCTGTACACTAGTTATTAGGTTTATCCTTGCAAATTGCTTGCTACTCAATCTACTTTGCTGTGCTCTAGAATCTAGGCCCTCATGCTCTTCCATGCAATCCATTACGTGTTTTGATGTAGCAGCTAGCTGTAGGACCCATATTCTTTGGATTCATCATTATGTAGCTATGCATCTTGCTCCGCCTTGAGACCCTGGAAAACCACCCAGCTCAGCTACTAGTACACCTTGTTTTGGAGGAAACATATAATATACTGCACGGTAATAATAACACTTCTCATGGGTCTGACATCATTTGATCTTGATTACATATCGATCATCTTGTGTTCCAGCTTCCTGTGTCACTTGGTCACATGTGGGAACTAACCCAAGTTGAGTGCTCACTCACCCCTCACATTTACTCCCATCCACTCACTTTACCATCCTCCTCATTCACATCACATTGGTATGTCTCCACCAGGAGTCTGGCCATTAGAAGGTGACCCTTCTGAACTGCCAATATCAGTGGGGTAAGACCACCCTGAGGATTGGGTGGGACATGGTCAATACAGTACACAGGCAACAACTTGTACAAATAAATTGAATGTAAATGAACTGAATTAATGTTGGTGGTGGTGGTGTGCTGTTGGGCAGCATGTGTGTGTGTACAATAGCTACAGTACACTGTTTACTGTTGTAGTGTGTGGCAAGTTTGTGTGATATGTGTGCATGTGTGTGATACATGTACGACATGTGTGGGTGTATGTGTGATCATGTGTGTAGTGTGCAGTGAAGCCTGAATCTTGGATACCCATACTGTATATAAAATAGATAACATATGAAATGAACGAATCACGCACAATGTCATGTACCACTCCGCAACTCACTGCAGTTCTCAAGCTGAGGTCAAATCCACACTCATCCACGAGGTACCTTAACACTGGGAAGCTACCGCCTAAAACTGCATAGTGAAGACATGTCCGACCATCATCATCCACATCAAACATCCTCTCACCAAAGAGGGGCAACAGGTACTCCACACACTCAAGGGATCCAAAGTGGGCAGCAAAGTGAAGGGCAGTGGATGAATCCTGTGCACATGGTTAGTATCATGAGTGGAATGTTGTATTAGATTGTGGGTACACACTGACGAGTATGACTCACTGGCCTCCTGTGAAACACATCTCCCCCATGTTCCACCAACAGCTTCAGTACAGGGAGATGGTCATACTGTGTAGCAAACATCACTGGTGTTACAGACTACAGGAGAGGATTCACACAGTGATACAGGACAAGGGTGTAGCCAGGAATCTGGGAGGGGGGTTCTAGTACCAAGGATGCACACCGTATTACTCGTATTATGTCACGAATAAATGGCCGCCAACAGAAAGGTCAGGTCTGGTGCGTAACCGTTTACCGTTAAACGAGACACTGTCTGCTAGCTAGCGCGCATGCCAGACTTCTAGCTACCTAAATGCACTTAATTCATTTCCACAGTCAGGTGAGAGGGGGGTCCGTTCGAATCCCCCAAACCCCCCTTGGCTACACCCTTGCAGGAATTCGCATGCTGCCTCCTCCAATACCCACTCTCACCATTCACTCACCCTCCACATCACATCACATTGTTCACTACCATATTGGTGACTAACCGTACATGTGACTAACATAGACCCAACACTGTATACATAACAGGAAATATTGGTAAGCATGCAAAAAGTTTGGCGTACGTAATTGCCACAAAAGGCTTTTGGCTGGCTTGAATAGCAGTTCCAAGTTCTAAATACTAATGACATCACAGAATAAGGCAATGATCCAGCAAAGAAGACTGGTTCTGCATGGTTTCATAATTCATGTAGATTTCTGAAACCGCCTAAATGACATTTAAACCCTGCCAATGCTTCTCACAATGTCTGTACATACTTTCACAGAATAATATAATCATGGCATCACAGGGAACATAGACACATAGGACTACATTTACAACAATTAAAATGCTGTTTGAGATGGTGATCAATACTGTTGGAGTTAACACTTGTCACATTTGCTGTATACAAATATACTCTTTGGGTCAGTTGTGCCTAGTTTACAATCAGATATTGGCTATCGGTTATCGACCTGGTGACGTCATTGTAGTGGCTACAAGTCTAGTTGAAGCAGCAGTGAGTGGAATGAGGAAGACTGGTATAAAGTGTGGACATTTCGTACCAAGAGGAAAATGCCTCCATGATAAGTGAACAGACAGCGCTGGGGCTAAACAGACTTGTACTGATCGCGTGCAACCATTTCTAAAACCTGCATTCTAGACTACTGCAAAAACTATCAAGTCACAATCAATCAGTGATTTAAGTCACTCGCCTTCACCACATACCCTTAATCTCCTGTACACTGCCTAAAGGTCTAGCCAAAATGATGTCATTAAGGTCGATAATTGATAACCGATAACTAATTGCAACCATCCAGTTGGGACAACCAACCCAAAACACTCTACACCGTTTGTTTGCTCTTCAGTGTCAAAGCATATTATGCTTTACTAAAACTTAATAAATCTCCCATTAACTTCCATCCACTCACTTTACCATCCTCCTCATTCACATCACAGTGGTATGTCTCCACCAGGAGTCTGGCCACTGGAAGGTGACCCCCTTGAGCTACTACCACCAGTGGGGTATGACCACTCTGAGGATTGGGTGGGGCATGATCAATGCAGTACACAGCCAGTAACTTATGCAACACAATCAATGTATGCTGGTGTGAGTGAACTGAGTAACGGTACAACACATATCTACAATATGGGACCTCACAGCAACAGACTACATTGAGGTCTGGGCTTTTTAGCTCTGTCACTCATAATGGGGATGTTCTAAAAGGTGGATAACGGATCAGGGAGGCATACAATACTGAATGAAGTGAGCTTCTCAGCTGGCTTGGGCATGAGTACTTTCATCCATATATAGGAAGACCAGTACCTGGTCAATACTTCAACAAGGTTCAACTCTGTTGTTTAAACGTGGTACGAGGAAAACTATACCTAACTTTGAATACATTGTTGAAATACAATTGTTTTGAAAATGCCCAACACATGCATATACCCTAGAATCGTATGGCAAGGCGTGTGCAACAAAATGACATATAAGCATTGACAACTTTTCTGCCTGAAAATGCGTTTTAGGGGCTGTGATCCATGAGGAATTAGACAACAATTCTTGGGAGTAATGACGGCTACATTTCTGCCTAAATCATATGTCATCTATGCCACTGTTAGTGCTTCCTGCTTCTGGCGAGAGCATACAATACATACATTCACAGTGGCTGGTAATACACCACCTGCTTTCCTCTATCGTAAAATGTGGGATTTTGAATCACTGTCAGCACAAAGAGGGTGAGTAAACCTCTGTGGCGTAGTGGTAACTCAAGTATCTGTCCATCATGTGCTGATTACAAGCTGCTGTCCATTAATATGTACATTCCTTCTAGCTGCTAATTGATTTCTCATCTGGCGCCTTTTAAGGGGTGGTGCCAATGACCACAGAGAGCAATACCTACGATTTTCAGGGAATAGCTGTTGGCACTCAATGTGCTTTCAGATGATAGTTGGCTTAGACCAATTCATCTACTGGACCAAGAGATCAAGCATTTGCTAGTAGGACTGTTTAATAATTGCAGAATATATCACCGGTATTATGTGACAACCTCATGACTCTTTCATGATCCGCCCCCTGATCTGTCATTCATGTGATCCATGTTTTACAACATTCCCTCATGATGTCACACACAGGCACTCACACACACATACAAAGGGGTTCGCTACATGCAGAAGCAGTTAATTGCCGAGCCGAGGCAAGTAATCGTGATGCATTGTCGTCCCCCATTTGTATATATGTATGTATATATGTATATCCGTCCCAGTCAACCCGAGACACCTAGATTGTGCAATAGTTTGGTGTTCTCCGCAGGCGCTCACGACAACAAAACGCTCCACTTGGCCATTATCGGCCACAAATCTGCTCAACACTCCACTTCATTGCTGCACGCTGCATTCAGATTGCTCTTAACATCACTCATTGCTCCAGTGAGGGCTACACGCCTGTTGGCGATTCCGCCATATTGGCTGACGTCATTTGGAACAGACACATTGTTCCCTCAGGTGAAGCACAAAACATGCACTGTGTTAGCTAAACAGGGACTGGCTTCCCTGCACCACTCCAAATATGTAGGTGTCGATGGGTCTGCTGCCATCCAGTGCTTCGCCTGGCTTGCTATCCCTTCTTTCTGCCAGCCAGTGAAAGTAGATTGCAGTTCTATTATTGCCCAAAATGTACTTGCCCTGGTTGAGTTACGCTCATGCACTGTACTTCACTAAAATAGCTAGCTATATACATTCAAGTGAGGCTGGTTGCATTTTAATGTATGCCCTAGTACAGTAGCAAAATAGTACAATTACTACACTGTATTATACAGAGTTAGCTGTTCTAAATGGTGTAGGGTCCACGATCTTCATGCAGTGTTACATGTGTGGGCATAGCAATACCTTTGTTTTTGCTTCCATTTCAAATTTGTGGTTTGCCATCAACCACTCAATTAGCCCCACGCTCCCACCTAACGCAGTACTGTGGAGGAGAGTCCACTCATTCTGTCAGGGAAATGGACATGTATCTGTGACACACATACCATTACACTCTACACACACACTTGCCACACATCAGTAGAGGAGAGTGTCTGTTCTGCTCCACACAACAGAATCTGATATTGACATACAGTACATGTACTCCACACAAAAGCATACACATGTAGTGCCTATCTACACTAACAACAAATAAACACACCTTGTCTTTGCAGTACACATCACACTTGTATTTGTGAATGAGGTGTTGGGTAAGTTCAAAGTATCCATACTCAGCTGCACTGTGTAGTGGGTGCTCTTCACCATTCTAATAGCAGAATACATCACAGAAGAACAGGAAATGCACTAATATACACACACGCAGAAGTGCATGCATGCACCCATTCATGCTGTTTACATCATTCCAATGTGGTGAAACACCATACACATACTGTAAAACAAAAGGTGAGACTACTGATAGCCCACCTCGCTCCACTGGTGGGGGGACAGTTCGAATCTATCCACCAGCCAATCAAAAAGTGCTAAATTGCCCGTTTGGGCAGCAGGAATGAGCAGACTACCTCCATCCTGTGGGAAGAGGTATACTTATAGCACCAAAGAGACAGGCACAATGATACAGCACAGGCAGTTCTAGAAGTTGACAACTCAATAGACCAGTGAGTTGTACCGTGAATGGAGAGGACAGTAACATCTTTGCACATTTCAGTCATTGACACGTTGGACTACAGTATGTGCATTGGAAACTTATTTAAGCAAAACTGCAGCCAACCTTTGTGAGCGTTGGTGGTGGGTCATACTCCTTGATGAACCACTTGACCAGCTCAATGTTTCCACTCTTTACACATGCATGGAGAAGGGAGCGACCATCCTACAATCGGGGCAGTAACCAGTGGAGAAGGGACAGAAACAGTATAAAAGCAGACGTACATAATACTCATGAGATATTCCTTTGCCTTCCTAAGTCTTACCACATCCATGACTGCCACACTGCACTGCTCCCTCACAAGGTGCTTGACAACATTGGCATGCCCAGACCAAGCAGCCAGGAAGACAGGAGTCCACTGGTGCTAACAGGTGGGAGGACAACATGCAATGTCAAGTGGGTAAAAGGGGAACACCAAGGTCTATGCAGAACTGCATGATGATGCATGTGTTGCCACTGAACATCTGCAGTATACATGCATGTGTCCTATAATAGACATGCAAACAGTCTACCTGTACCTTGGTTTTTGCGTCTGGGGCAAATTTGCACACAGTTACAAGCTTCTTGACTAAATCAAGGTGACCATGATAGGCAGCAAAGTGCAATAGAGTCCAGTCAAACTGTGTTAGATAGAATTGACAATAGGACAACAAAATTAATGTAGCTTAACATTTATAACACATGCATGCACTGTTTGCAAAATCATGGTACGAAAAGGAAAAGCATGGCACAAGTCCTTCTGCCTAAATCACCTTGTTTCTCACTCTCTGGACCACTTCCTTCTGGCTGGGTGTGTGGAAAGCCTGCTGGATAAACTCCTACTTCCCTTCAGTGGCTGCCATCAACAGTGAACACTCCAGCTGCATGCATGGAAAGACAAAGTATTGCGCATTTCTTTGAAGTAGATTTATGAAAGTAAGCATGGGATGAGGGTTAAAAGTTATTCAGCTGTACAGTAATGGAAGTCATACAGTAGCCAAGACTACAAAGGGCATGAAGGGGACTTTGGAAGTACGTGAAGACGTTGATCGATGGGTATCTCCATTCCCCGTATGAGGACAGCTCCAAGTGGATTGCTATAATTATAATCCTGAACATTTGGTTACAGTGAGCTCTGCAAAGGATAACCGAAACTGGAAGGAGAAAGCAGCCACAATGAACGAGCACTTGTGTACTATGTGGTGTGTATAATATCTGAGAGTTTTGTGCTCTTTGTGGCTCCCTAATGAAAGAGCAAAGAAAAATTAGACCACACATGCATGGGTGGGCAAACAGACACAATATTAATATATAGTTACTAGCAGAGAGGCCCACCTTCGGCAAGCTACGGCACCCAACGCCTGTCCCCCAATGCCCCCAGCAACCATGTTACTGTTATAGTTGGCTAAAAATAATAATTATAGCCAGTGTGACGATATCGGTTTAAATTCAAACATGGAACAACAGTGAATCAAGTCTAGTAAAACCGAAAATCAATGGGAACAATAATTAGAAAATGGTGGTCATCCACTAAGGAAAAAGCAAAAATGGAAGAATAACTCTCTGCAAACTACAAGATGTGCGCCATCAACCCCACTATAACCTGTCCCCCGGTGCCCCCAGCAGCCACAGCGAGTCTGAGGGCGACGGAGCAAGAAACACGCACATGCATAGCGAACACAAGCACACACACACAGACACCTTTGGCTTTATATTAGACTAGCAGGAAAGCCCGCCTTCGGCAGGCTTTCCTGCTCCGGCGCCTCCATGACGGCTGCTGCACAATAGCTACTCCACCACAGTGTGGCTTATGGTTGAGTGGGTATGCCAGCTGTAGGCCGCAATCATACCTATGCATGCATGTTGCAGGCGATACTGTGTGTAGCATGATGTGGACAGAGATGGATATGACATAAAATCAACTGCAAAATTGGTAGTCTAAGAATGGAACTGAAAAACAGTGTATGTGGGCATATCAAGTAAATTGGAAGCTTATGTATGCTCAGGGGAACACCACGTCTTAAGATGGTTTTGGATAGGTCATGCATGGTACTGTTCCAGGTCAAAGTGTGATGAAAAGTCACTGATTGAGCTACTATATCTCACTTTGGCCTAGAACAGTACCATGCATGTACTGTCCAAAACCATCAAGACATGTTGCTCACCTGAGTGTACTTCAGCTCCAATACTTGATGTGCCCACACAGATATACAACGGTGGATAGGTGCAAAATGTTGCCGACAGATTGTTAGCTATCATTGTCTTGATGCAAAAGCAGCAACATGCTCACAGAAGGAAGAGGTCTATGATGTTGCTGCTGCATTGTAGATTCATATTGTAGCTGATGTATATCAGAATGGTGCCATAGATAGTGTTGGCTGCAGCTCTGTTGCTTCACAGAAGGAAGAGGTTTAACATGTTGCCGCATTTTAGTCTCACATTGCATCTGATTTACATCAGTATGGTGCCATAGATAGTGTTAGCTGCAGCGCTGTTGCATGGCAGAGCGCGAGCGCTCTCCCTTGCGCATGGTGCCTCGTTTTGAAATGTTAAATAACCGGAATCCCGTATACGCAAAGCGTAAACGGACGAAAAAAATGGCGTCTTTTTCCATAACGGAGGGAAAACGTGCAGTGCTCTTCGCAGGCGCGGTGAATCATATTCCGTCTACCCCCTTATAACCATCACCATGCAGCACTCTGTAAAAATCCCGAGTTTCACGGCGATCGCACGCAAACTGCGTGTGGAGTTTGCGAACATAGGATTTGAGCTCTACCAAAATATATGAGATACAGACTGGACATTAATAATTCAGGGTTGGAAGTGTCCAAATAGCTATTGATCTACTATCGCTGGAGTCTGGATACTGCATAGGATAGGGTCAATCTAAGACTTTGCTATACAGCTTCTCAATGACAGTTGACGATAAAGACAAGGACAAGTGAGGAAAGAGCTGTAAACAAGGTTGAAAGGCTTCATTTTAACAAACATATGAAACCTGTAACAGTCTGAACTAGACTGCATGGCTTGGCCTGCTATCTGTATTAAAGCTAAAGTACATGATGAAAATTTGCTCAAGTGCTAGCTACCTAGCTAACTGATTGTCACTACCAAAACATTTTGACCTGTTATGAGTGCTATGAACTCCAATATTACACCGAAACGTTTTCCTGCAATTGTCCAAGAATCTACACAAGTAGCCATACCTCGTTGGTTGGATCTGGCCATGGTTGAGCATCAAAGATCCCACTGTGGTTCAGAACTCTATAGAAATGAGAGACGTGAGGAATTGGCTAGATTGATCCCAAAGTCCACTGATCCTAAAATGAGCAGAAACACACTCACTGTTCAATCTACACAAGTAGCCATACCTCGTTGGTTGGATCTGGCCATGGTTGAGCATCAAAGATCCCACTGTGGTTCAGAACTCTATAGAAATGAGAGACGTGAGGAATTGGCTAGATTGATCCCAAAGTCCACTGATCCTAAAATGAGCAGAAACACACTCACTGTTCTTCGAAGCCAATGACAAGCCTGTAATCTTTCCCTGCCACACGTTTCAAGTCTTCGTTTTGGGGAACGAGAATGCCGCCTGCAATTTCCTTGAACTGTTCCCGGCTAAGTCCGCTGGACAACCCGACTCCCAAGCCACTCTTCGCTCCTTTGATGCGATCTCCGATGATTTCCATCGGATGAAGGCTCCGGAGACGGGCGAGAAGCGAAGAAATAGGCATTGCAGATAGACCGAATCAAGTAAAGATAGCGGCAGACATCCGAAAAGAATATATAGTGCAAAACACCATAAATTCCAAATTGTAGGTACTAGCGATGACAGCGATGTTTGGAGTAATGTAGAGTCAAAGCGCTTGGTAGGTGGGGTTATGAGACTCCGCCCTCCACTATGACGTCATTACTTTGTTTCCATAGTTACCGAATATAAATGGTCGATTCGCGGAAGTTTACGGATAGAAGCATAAATTGAGAATTTCTGAAGCTACCAAAGGTTCAAAACATCCGTGAGCTGTACTAGCAAGGACAAAAACAATGCGTGCAGACTTATTATTTGGCACGTTTTTTTATTTAAGCCATTTAAAGGCTAAAGTAGCGGTCAGTGAGAATTCTGGGTGCATTCAGTCTGGGAAAATTTCATCAGCAAGGAAGCAGGTTTCTCAATCATTTTGTACATACTTCCGAAGAAGGTACAGTTGCCTACAAATGTTAATTGGCACTTTTTCCCTAAAGTGTCTGGATGGTTAGGCACAGCACTTTTAATTTGCTCGGTTGTCAGGTGATACATTATTTCGCAATCAAAGAAATGCAGCTGCAGAACAGTGTGAAATGAGCCTACTGCCATGTCAGCACTTCATTAGCTTCCCAGTGGTAACGCCACAATTCTCTTGCTAGCCACACTGTTGTCCAGGGCGGCCATTGCCCTTGTGGGTGTGGTGTTGATGTGCACCTTCATCCACTGTCCTACAGACTGGCAGATCCTGCCTAAGTAAAACATGAACAGGCTTAGGGAGGTCTGGAACAAAGCCTGAGCAACATATAGTATGCATGTGAACTCTTGTTAACATTTAAATCTATATTGGCATTCCCATAAGTGATGTTAGCCAACTCCATCCACATTTCTGCATGTACTTAGCAGCACCCTTCATGCACATCATTAACAATAGCTAAAGGCAATCCAGAATGCGCAAAGAAGCACCTCACGATATGGGATTGCCGAGGTCTATTGCCAGTCAGTATGCACCAGTTTGTTGGGATGGTGCAGACTAGCTGCAGACAAGCTTAAGTTGTCAAGGATCAACTTGTGCCTTGACAGGGAACAGTGCTTCAGTGTTGGGTCTGCTACAGCCATATGATATGCATGGGTCATTGGAGTCCCGCTGTAAACAATCCATCTGGGTTGGTATTATCTCCTGCAAGCTAGACTGGGCTGGTGGCACTACGGGGTCAGTACATCGGCAGTTCCCTCCATTGCAATATCTATGGAACACTAACACCACTTACCTGTTATAGACCGTGAATCCTTGCATGCTAAGCAGCCTTGCAAGCACCTTAATCTCTAAAAGCGTTGTCTATGCTGCTCTTTTGGCTAAAAATTCACTCATTCACTGAAACAGCCGACTCTAAAGAATCTCCATTTATATGATGTTTTTGCTGCTTCTGTCATTACAGTACATATGTTGTTTGAAGAAATGGCAAGTTTGGAGCTTTGTAACAGGAGCTATATACGAATATTTCATCATCATCATCATTCATAACGGCAATGTCTCCTCTGCAGGAGGTAGCCTAATGTACAATGGGTAACATAGTATATGTCTGGAATAGTAATGTTCTATAGCCAAAGTTCTAATGGATTACTTAAAATTATCAGTCCATCGCTTCCTTGGTCTTCCTCTCGGTCTCTTTCCCGTCATTTCTTCTTCATATACTTGCTTCACCAATCGATCCCCATCCATCTCCTCCACTTTCACCTTCCACCTTCTTTGCTTCTCTTTCACAATGTCCAACACTGCTTCCTGTCCAAGAGATCTCCTCACCGCTTCATTTCTCACTCTGTCCATCCTTGTCACACCCTCCACTCTTCTTAGGAACATCATTTCACATGCCTGTATCTTACCCTCATGTCTCTTCTGCATAGTTCATGTCTCACAGCCATAGGTGAGTGTGGGCACCACCATAGCATTGAACACCCTCAGCTTAGTTTTCTTCAGTAGCTCTCTTCTCTCCAGCACCTCCTTTCTCATTGCTCCTACCACTTTTGCTGCTGCCCCAACCCTCTATACAAATATTTGCTTAAAATAATTCAAACCTTTTTTGCCCTCGTGGTCGGCGGCCATTTTCCTATTGCGCAACTCGCGAATAATCGCGTGTTACCTTGAACACACGCAGTTTGTACCTGCGCACGTGACCTAAATGGTGCAATCTCATTGGTCTAATCCACCGAATCTTACATTCCAAGCCATATCTCGCTTACCGAATGGAATTGAGGAAATCCGAAGTCAGATTTGGAATCTACAGTAAATTCCTCGTAATAATGTATATAGAGAATGCTCAGTGAATGCTCAGAATGTTCTTTGGAGTGGGCACACTTCACCCCAAGGCGTCCTTATTGCTGGAAATCCAGTCACTACCAGTTGTGTGGGAGGCAAAGATGCGCTGTGTGAAGTTTTAGTTGAAGGTGTTGACTAGTAGGTTGTATGAGGAGAGGATACTGAAGAAGATAGCGAGACAGGCAGTGGAGTGTGGCAAAGGGGTCTGGATAGGAAACATGGCTAAGTGTGTGGGTGACTTTGGGTGGCAGAGTGTGGGAGGAGATGCAATTGCGGACCTTACTGATTCAGAGATTGGAGCTATGTTGTCTAGTGCTGCATGGAGGAAGGTGAAGAGTATGCTGAAGAAGGAAGTGGAGGAGAGACCAAAGCTGAGGATGATGAAAGAAATTGTAAACCTTGAATGTGAGTCGAGCTGCGCAGTGGTGAAAAGGAAGAAAGAGAGGTCAATGTTGGTGAAGTTGAGAGGGGGAACAGCACCATTTTAGATAGAGGTTGGAAGGTGGCAAGGAGTGGACAGGGAGAGTATGCAAGGACTGCCAGTGTCATGAGGTGGAAGACGTCTGTCACTGGCTGATATGGTGCCCTGCCTGGGACCACCTCAGGCAGCCTTTGATGACAGAAGTCAACCGTTGTGACAGATTTAAGGAGCAGAGTCATAGTAAACAGGCTGCCATTATACTGTCTTTATCATGCACTAATCCTAGTATTCTAAAACACCTTAGCTCTATGTGGCATGCCCGTTTCGGTGTGTAAGTGCTTATTAAGTAACATGCTTTTTGGTCCACATCCCTAGCTCTGTTCGTTTCTCCCACTGTTGAACTAGTCTTTATGCTTGTGTTCTTATGTTAGTGCTACATTGGACCTTTTGTGTCCTAGCACCATTTGGTGCGGTGCACTCTAATAATGATTGAATTGAATTGAATATATACCATAGTCTCGAGCACCGTTTTCACGTACGGGTGAGTGATTATGTGAACTTAGACTATGATGCAACAAATTGCTGTAATCTGATTGGTCCAATGGAAGTGTTCTAAATCGCTTATGAAGGAAATTGTGCGACCTTTGCAACAAAAGAAGTGGTTTCAGTCACGTGCACCCCCACAAAGGGATATACACTAGCGCTACTATGTCATCTGTTTGGAGGGATTTCATTGATGAACGTGATCAACCGCTTTTCGGTTTGCACTGCAAAGATTCCACAATCTCCTGTACCACCTCTGATTTCACTTATACCACCTCTGGTAGCTTCTGGCGCTTTAAGGCAAACTTTCGACAACGTAATCGCGACAAGCTTGGAGCAAAATTAACTTTAGCAATGTTCCGAGGTACTTCACGGCAGCTGGGCTTCGCAGGGTCGTTTCGGCGCAGTTTACGCTGCCGTTTGACTACTCGGCTACCTTTTGTCGTCATTTCTCAGTAGAACTGGCCAGCGCGGTCCTTCCCCGTATTGACGCTGGTTGCTATCATAGTCTAAACACCTTATACTGAGCTCCTTCGGTGTCTACGGGATTTAGAACACCTAGGAAACCAATATAGAGGCCCTTGCGCTTCGCGCTCAGGCCTCTATAGTAATCGGTTTCCCACGGTGTTCTAAATCCCGTAGACACCTCGGACCTCGGTATAACCTATATTTATTGGCCGTTTATGGTGTCTTGCACTACATGCATGGGGGTAGCAGGGGGCGTGGTAACTGAATTGATATCACGTGACAAGTGATGGCCCCGCCGAGGTGCACGCAGTAAAGCATAGCCCTGGAGTGCGCATGGTGTTGGCTGTAACCTAACCTTTGTGAATTCAATACAGCTAGTGATATATAAAAATTTGACCCACAATATTAATGGAGCACTATCTCTTACTGTACCAGAGCACAGACTTGGCAAAGGAATGCCACACATAACACATGACATGTTGACTCACTCTGTATTCAGTGAACCAGTCAGTGTGCAATCTGGGCAGGATGTTAACACCTTGAAGATATAGCTGCGCATTCAGCATGTCTGTCTAAGCATATACGCACACATTCGCTCAGGGCCTAAGTTGAATTCTGATCATCCCAGTATCTGATTCAATTAACAAAGTTCATCACAGTGATTGAGGCTTTATACACTTCAGCAGTGCTCAGATTCCTTCAAAACTCACAAAAATGTGTGTGTACATGGTATGTATTGGGTGCTAACTAAAGCACGCATAACTCTCACACACTATATGCCAAAAGTACTTGAAGGAATTTGCCTGATTAGCTTGCATGTGAGTTTCGGCAGCTCTTGCCACAGTAATCAAACAACTTGCTGCCTTCAAAATAACATGGTCTCTGGCACTGTGGGTTCCTACACTTTGGCTGCGCAGAGAGAGGTGTAGCTACACATGAAAGGTTGGCTAAGCATAATGTATAAGCGCATGTACATGCACTTCCTGTCAGTACATGACTCACCCTAGAGCTATCCCCTGGTGCAAGAGGGGCCTGTTCTCCCACTTGTGTTTGGAAGCATGGAGGAGGAGATGCAGCACAGGGGCCAGCCAGAGGCGGCTGATTTGGAGGCTGCATGGTACCAGATGATGGTGAAGGATTGGAGTAGTGCATTGTTTCCAATGTTGGTCTTGCTGCGGGTTGTGGCATGCATGGTCGGGTGCTGACAGGTTCGCCATATCCACCAGGACCGGGTCCACCAGGTCCATCAAGTCCACCAGGCCCACCAGGTACACCAAATCCTCTAGGCCAAGTCCACCAGGTACACCAGGTATACGAAACCCTCTAGGCCAAGCCCACCAGGGTACACTGCATTGCAAGCACATGAAACACCCAAACTATACGTATCCATTATGTACATACATGACATTATACATATGCATAGCACATGCTACACAGTTATGCAAACTCGCGGATCGCTTGCAGAGTATGCGGATATGTGTGTACGTCCACAGAAATCATGCGCTGTCTGTCCCTCCACAAAGCATGCATGGTTTCTGGCAACCAGGAAACTTGCACAAGTAGCCATATTGACTAGCAAGTGCTGTTGGATGGGTTGGTCCAGTGACTGGTGGGTGTGTTGGTGGAATGGCTGGTGCAGTGGCAGGTCGGATAGCTGGAGTGCCTGTACTTGATGGCACATTGCCTGATTGCAATACTGCTGATGCCTTCTTTCCCGCTGCATACAGTTAAGCCAAAACATGTGCATGCATGAATGTAGTGAGCAAAGGCGTACAAAAGTATTTTGACGAATACTAGTTTTAACCAAATTCACCAATGTACATAATACTGTCAACTACTTCATCCCCATCCACTGAAGAAGATAACAGGTAAGCCGAAACATATATCATAATCACACTCCTGCATGGGTAGTGACTTCAATAACATAATGTGTACATACCTGTGAGCCCTGGCGGGTTCTGTCCCATTCTCGTCTCCTGCGCAGCCGTTCGTCTGTGTCATTAGGCCTTGCAGACTGTTGGGGCGATACACATATTCAATCTAGTTACATGCATGTAGGCTTTAACACTGACAATCTTTAACTCTAGTGGATAATATCAATTACAATGACTGCAAAGAATTACATAAATAGTTAAATCATACAAACTGCAAGGAAGGTATAATGCTCTTATAGGCATACAGCCAAAAATAGCACAATCACTTAACAAACAGAAGAGTTCACTTGTATGCAATGAAGAAGGGGCGTGTAAAGCTTGACGAGACAGACATTGGTACAAAGATAACTGCTCATGTAATCATCTGATCAGCACTGCTCATATGCATGTTGCTTTCCTCGAGCTATTGACTGGAAAATATTAGGAGCAGTAATTAAAATTGGTGGGAAGCTGCTGTAACAACTGGAAGAAAACAGGTAGATGTATGTGTTACAGTGGAGCCTGGTCTTGTTTATCAGATCTCAAAGGTTTCAAGAACCCTTCTCCTTCCCCAGTTATCCTCAGCGCAAATTAATATTTCCAGTGACAGTGCCTTTTCCAGATCACAGGAGAACCCACAGCAAGGAGAACCTTCTGCAAAGGCTCTCCATCACCGTCTAAAGGAGGAGCACACCAGCAGTGCTACGAACCATAGGGACAGACCTTAGCCAAGGGGATTCCCTCTGGGACTGACGTGTGGACTATTTTGGGCCTCATGCAAAAATGTCTGAAGGCACCAGATTGTGTAATGTGTGTACTAGCTGTTTGATGTGTTTGTGTGTATTCCATTACCACTCCCCAAGTCCTGGTCAGACATGCATGAAATGTGCAAAGAAGACTGTTTACATTGCATAGCATAACTTGCCTCGAGGTAGCTAGCTATAAGAACTGCCTTCTGATCACTCTTCTCATCTACACTTTATGCATATAGCTACAACTACATTCGTGCACTTCGTGTATGCATGGAAATGGTCCCTGTGTGAAGACGTCGCTCACAAGACTACAAGAGCACCTGCCAACTGTCCTTGAACTGATGGAAACCACGCACACATCGTACTTGCTCGGGCTCGCCCCCACAATGCTTTGCATCTGTCTAATAAATTATGCATGAGCTGCGTACTATAAATAGGCTGCCTCGATCGGCTCAGCTGCCAATCGCGCGATCATTCACTGCAACAGCACTTTCAAATGGCGGCAAGGCTTATGGAATATCCACTGAACCCTGATGATCCAGTCAATTTCTTGGGCAATTTGCCAGAAAGCGGTACCACGACCTTGATGATGCCAGACACAGTGCCAGCCGATGCTAAGAAGTGGCTCGTGTATACTTATGTGACAGTGCACGGAGAATCAGAGTGCTCTGGAAGGGCCTACTACAAATTTTACAGTACTGAAGGAGATAAAACCTATCATCGCTTCATGAATGTTGCATTCTTCAAGGACTCGGTGGTCAATTCCATGAACTTCTGGATTCCTGCCAACAGCTCACGTACAATGAATGTGGAGCTCGTGAATGCCACGATCAAGCATAACAAGAAGGCTCCCGGTTCGTGTGGATTGAAAGAGCACCTTGGTACAGCCGACGGGACATCTACAGGCGCTTTCGTGATAGCTTACGAGAAGTGATCAGAACAGCTGCAGCTCCCAGAGAAGTGTTTAAGAGACTTAGATTTCTAGCTACGTAGACTGTAGGTAGGTACTAGTTTAACAGAAGCACGTGCCAGCTAGTCTGTGCACGCTATCCTCTCGTAGCTGTAGTTTTTTCTCTGTAATGTGATAATTATATGATCAGAAGTTTGGTGATTCATTAATGTTGCCCTGACCCCTATATGCATGCACCAGCTATAGTAAGCCCTTCTTGGGTGGGCTTACTGGCTACGACACGTAGTGTCCGTTAACCGGGTCGGTGTGGTCCGAAAATTAGCCAAAGTACGTGTGCATCACCAGATGCCAACAGACTGTCCCCACCGCATTTTGATCCCCATGCTTGCTGCACGTGCGGTTTTATTCAGATCAGCCAATGCATGCCTACGTAAATGCAACGTGCTAAAATGCCAAGGGATATAGCGAGCAAACCTATCTTGGTTTTCTCGCGATCGTCATGCAACCTTGAACTAGAGGCCTATGGGTGATCCAGGGGAGTGGAATGAACCCATTACGGTGTGAGGTAAGAGGAGGAGAGCTCCAATCTGTTGCGCGTTCCAGTCGGGCCTGCCCGTAGGAACCTGGGGTAGTCGGTTTGCAATGCCCGCCCTGAGTCCTGGTCCAGTGTGGACTGAGTGTTATAGCTAACCTAGCTAGTAATGCAGGGTCTTTGCAGATAGAATTTGCATTACACAGACTAACTTGTCACAACAGGTCCTGTGGAAATCTGTTAACTTTGCAGTGCTTGACCAGACCTGTCACTGTGCCTAACCCAAGGGGGTGCTGGTGGTCTGGTGGTCAAGAACAAGTCCTGGGACCAGTGATCCAGTGACAGTGGGATGTTTGAAGCTCACGCCCTGGCCATGTAACAAATTTTCAGTGGCAGCACCTCCCTAAAAACAAACTCCCCACTAAACAAACAACAAACTGATTAGTTACTGACTGATCATGTGTGTGTATGTGTTGTGTGTTGTATGTAATATAGGGCTCGCAGGAAGACCAGCAAATTGCTGATGCGACTCCCTATTCAAATAATCATTAGCATTAGCATTTTATAAACATATAACATATATATCCCAAAGAAAAGTGTGTGTGTGTGTGTGTGTGTGTGTGTGTGTGTGTGTGTGTGTGTGTGTGTGTGTGTGTGTGTGTGTGTGTGTGTGTGTGTGTGTGTGTGTGTGTGTGTGTGTGTGTGTGTGTGTGTGTGTGTGTGTGTGTGTGTGTGTGTGGAGTGTGTGTGTGTGTGTGTGTGTGTGTGTGTGTGTGTGTGTGTGTGTGTGTGTGTGTGTGTGTGTGTGTGTGTGTGGAGTGCAATGGGTTATGTTCGGAACAAGAGAAATGTTCTGATTATTGGGGTATCCGCATTTCAGAGGTACGGTTTATATGCCCATATGTTAAAACAATCATCTAC
This sequence comes from Ianthella basta, assembly GCA_964019415.1. Lineage (NCBI taxonomy): Eukaryota > Metazoa > Porifera > Demospongiae > Verongiida > Ianthellidae > Ianthella > Ianthella basta. The sequence continues at coordinate 3,584,314 of OZ025889.1, read as the reverse complement.
TATGCATGAAAACTATCAAATTAAGACGAATTTGTAAAGGGTAGAGGTGGTTCGCTCGAGTACTCGACTCAAGCACCATTTCTGACGATGATTCTAAATGGTAGCTGTTCGCGCTGAACTTTCCCGTCTTAAATACACTTTCAAAACGCTTATTATAGACGATTGCAGCACTCGTCAACTTCTGTGTTGTTCCCGTCACTTGTCAGAGGTAGCGGTGCAAATCAGGGAGCGGCCATTTTTCTGGCAGCTGATCGAAATGTCCGATTATAGGGAGAGGTTTATACAGGGTTGTATAGGGGGGTGCACAGGGCGCTGTCCGCAATACGGAATACGCAATACGGAGTACGGAATACACAATACTGAATCAACAGGGTGTCCACATTTCAAGTACAAAACTTCTGCATGGTTCCAGCATATAATAAAAACAAGTATTTCGAGTTAAAAAACTCGTGGGGCGCCAGGGCGCCCCTGAACCTCGAACTACTTGCTAGCAATTTTCCCATGTACGTTCAGTAAATCAGATAGTTGGGGGTACAGTATTGTTGTTGGCCTGAAAGATACATCAAGACACACTAGACCGTTGGGTTTGCAAGAGTTTCAAGTCTCCAGAGCAACCAGTCATATCCAGTGAAAGCATCCCTACCAAACTGTCAAATGTTTGCCTACTGCTTTTTGATCTATATGACATTCTGAATAAGCAATTGTTACTTTGTGCCTGGAGGAGGAGTGTGCTGGCTAAAAGGCTACCCTATGATGACTATATGAGCGAATCATGGCTATAATTATGTGTCATGACTCGCTGGTCCTCCCTTATTGGCCTACGGGTCACTAGACTTCTGTTGTATTTAGGGCTGTACCTCACAGAAAAACAGTTAAGTAAGCTTCCTACCACAATAATATTACTTAAACATGTTCCAGAAACACTTTGAGCTCTTTGGATACACGGCGAAATCTAAAGAAAGATGGTTTTGAGCCTAGCAAACAGAACGCGTCGAGCGCGCGGCCATTTTACAATGTCCGTCAGTGATAATTGGAGCTGTATCTCGCAGAAGAGACGTTCCTTAGGCTTTTTATTAGTATCACTCTATTAACACATGTTTATGACCACATTTCGTTCGATTCAAACACGGCGAAACGTCATTAGAGAGGATTTAAAGCTTTGTAAAGAACGACGTGAGCGCCGCCATTTGCAAAATGACAGAAATATATATATATATATATATACGAACATGAAGCCATACGAAGACCTAAATCTGAAAACAATATAGGGGCGCCTTCGGCGCCCCAAAAAGTGTGTCATTAATGTCAAATGCATAACACCTGGAAGTCATGTGATCCCATACTTGCCATCAAGTTTGCCATTAATTTTGTGCATTGGTACATGTAGCTACATGCTGAAGTTTCCGTCGCTGTTTTTGTTTGTTCAGGGCCGTAGCACCCAGTCCAGCCAGGTTTTTGCTGCTGGAACAAAAATTCTAAATATTGAAGATATGCATTTTAAAGACACTTTCAAATTGGGAGGGGGTACTGGCCTAAGGTTCAACAACGTTCTAAAACAGAGTGGTCTTGTTACAGTGTTGCAGGACTTAGTTTGAACAAGGGGGGAATAGCCAGATAATTAGTCCTCTAACCAGCCTTAATGGCGGCAGCCATTTTACGGATGTCTCATGACATTTTTGACGTTTTCTGATGCGTAAAATGGTGTGTTGGTCAATCGCCGTGCAAAATCAGACAGCATGGCAGCGCTTCAGCCATGTACAGCCAGGGTCGTAGCACCCAGTCCGACCGGTCCGGCCATGGCCGGACCGGTTTTTGCTGCTGGAACAAAAATTCTAAATATTGAAGACACCACACACCATGGGCAGTTGTTACCTAGGATACGGACTGGTACTGTACTCACCTATTATATATATATCACCCTGTTCGTATCCTAGGTAATGACTACCCAGGTATGGGAACTGTTGCAAGGTTGCATAAATCCGCTGTACATGGATGCATGCATGCAGCATGGTGGTATATATTTGTACATGGGAACATGTACGTAGCTTGAATGGGCATATGCATGCAATAGGATAGTCTCCTGTGGCAACCCTTGTTATTGCACACTCACATGTACACTTGCACTATAATACGCAGGCGGAGAAACAGGGGATGGTAGCAAGACCGCAAGCACGGCAAAATGTTGGCAGGTGTAGGGATGGTGAAAACGTATTCAAAGTCACCGCATATTAATGACCTGGGTTTTGCATGGACCAGCCCTCCTTGTTGCATGGACTGGCTGGCCCCCTTCTTTGCATGGACCAGCCCTGCTCCTGTTTTTGGAGGAAACATTTTTACACACCCTTTGCATTGATGATGTCTTCTAGTCAAGGGAAGGAGAGATTTGTGCTGCCTAGCATGGAGACAGCCAAAAACCACTAGATTTCGAATTTAATGCGCTATCTTCTTATTTCAATGCACTGTATTACCTGTTACATGGCACTTGATGGCCTTTCTTGCTGTAAGTGCCTGTTGGTCTATGTTACATTTTATCATACTCATTGGAGTGTTGATGGGCCTAGAATTGCTCCAAAAGTACTCACAGAACATCTAAATTTCAAAGATTTTCCGGGGGGAGCATGCTTGCAGCCCCTCTAGTTTGTGTCACGTCATCTATAGCCTGACCGGTTTTATCTTGGTACTACAGCCCTGTTGTTCCTTTCACTTTGATACACATTTGGTGAGCTAAACTTGGTTATATGATGCCTATTAAGCATGTTTTCTTTACATATTAAGCTTCACTGGTTGTCATGCTTTCAAAATTAATATTGCTGTATGTAGTAATGTGTGGGACTTGTGGTTGTGTGTCTGTGCAGTCTACTCCCTGACGACGCATTACTCTTTGTTACACCATAGACAATTATTCTATCCAGCAATACATATTTGTACACCTACGCCAATCTTAAAATTCCCATTTTTTTAGCCCCAGGAACCTCAAGCAGCTACAACAAACTGCAGTTAATTAACCCCTCTGTTGTCACAAACAACCAAGTAGCTGACTTACCTTCCATCATTGCACAATCCTGTGGATTCACATAATGTAATAATAACATCTCAGTAACAAAGTCAATATCATATTCAGCAGCCAGACGCTTGTGGGTTATGGCACCTATGTAAACAATATGGCTACATGGGCAGATTTTGACCCTTGTATTGCGCCTTTTCTCCTAGAGATGTGACCACAACAAAGCAAGCAGTGCATGAAACTGTGACTGCATTATTCTACTTCATGTGTGTATAACAATTATTTCAGTGACAGTTTTCCTAGACAGAGAATCGACGATGACAACAGTACATCTAAAAACATACTCAATCGCTGTGTGGCGATTGACAGAGAGACTGAAAGCGGATTAGAGCATGCTCTGAGCTGTCTAAGAGAGGCTTTTCCAACATACAGGCACAATGAGATTACAAATGACAGTGCAAGACTCGATGTTTGAGTGAATGGCTTTTGGGGTTCTAACTGCCATCAGAGTGCATACCTAGATGTCAAGGTTTTTATCCCTTGCACTCCATCTTATCGCAATTCACAACCCCAGGCCTGCTATGTTCAACATGAGAAAATGAAGAAGAGAGTATATGAGCAGCGAGTCAATGAAATTGAGCATGGTTCGTTTGCCTCTTTAGATCTCAGCACATCAGGTGGAATGGGGAAAGCTGCCATTGTATTCTACAAGAGTTTGGCTTCCAAATTGGCAGACAAGAGAAAACAGCCTTAATAATTCTCTCTGCATTAGATAGCCAAGGTGCCAGTTGAACTTCTCCTTGATCAGGTCCTCCATCGTGTGCCTGAGAGAGAATTAGTACAGGAGTTTCCCTTCTAGTCCTGACTCCCTGCTCCTCGCCATCATGAATGCAAGAATTTGAGCCTCCTACAGCATACAATGATTAATATGTACTGTCTGACTTCTATGTATGTATGTATGTAACTCTTATATACAATGTTATATTTCACTGTGACCCCCTCCCCCCCCTCCCAAAAATGGTCCACAAGTATGTAAGCAAAACTGCCATAACCCACATGCAGATGCACCATAGTTACACAACCAAAATACAATGTTGAGAACTACACATGGTGAGAAAGAGAGGGGGAGGGGGAAATGGCAGTGAATTGGAGCAGAACCAGCAACCTCCCGATCTTTAGCCGACCCCTTGGCATGTGAACCACATGCACTGGTCACTACCAGCAGCCATTGATCCATTCCTCCTTGTGTGTGTGTGTGTGTGTGTGTGTGTGTGTGTGTGTGTGTATGTGTGTGTGTGTGTGTGTGTCACTGTGTGTGTGTGTGTGTGTGCGCGCGCGTGCGTGCGTGGGTGCGTGTGTGCGTGTGTGAAGAGGAGTGCAATGGGTTATGTTCATCCTAGCAACTAATAAGGGCTTAACCACAATTGTGCATGTTGTTGGCATTTGTATGACATTGTGATGTTTATGGGTCAGTATGTTACATGACTTATGGTTCCAGTTTACATTGTCACAAACAATTAACCATGCAAGTATATACGTAGCTGCCTTACCTTCCATCACTTCACAATCGTGTAGCTTCCCATAATGTGATAATAACATCACAATAGCTAAGTCAAATCTTATATATTTAGCAGCCAGATGTGCCCTATGATGGAGATGGTCTATGTACCATAGTTATGCAAACAAAATACAATGTTGAGAACTACACATGGTGAGAGAGGGGGAGGGGAATGGCAGTGAACTGGACCAGGCAGAGCCAACAATCACCAGATCTTAAGTTGACCCTTTGGCAATTGAACCACTGGTCACTGCCAAGTTAACAGCCATTGATCCATTCCCCCTTAAGTACCGACGTTGGCGTGCTCTATCCAGAGCCTCCTTTGAAGCTCCCACACAGAGCACTGACTAATCAGTGCATTACAAATGAAGTGAGGGATTCTCAGCTGGTGTAGGCATGAGAAAGGGGTTAGTTCTCCAACTGCCATCTTGATCCAACAGGGTTTGAACCTTGCCGACATTTCAACCAGATGCTCTGGTTGAAACAGCAAGGCTCAAACCCTGTTGTGATCAAGCTTGTAATTGGAGGACCAACCCCTTTCTAATCAGTGCATTATTGAAATGCTAATTAATGGCCGGAGATGGTCTATGTACCATGGTTACGCAAACAAAATACAACGTTAACATTGAGAACTACACATGGTGAGAAAGATGGGGAGGGGGAAATAGCAGTGAACCGGACCAAAGCCAGTGACCTCCAGATCTTTAGCTCACCCTTTAGTATAGGCAACTGAACCACATCCACTGGTCACTGCCAACAGCCATTGATCCATTCCCCTTTAAGTGTGTGTGTGTATGTGAAGAGGAGTGCATGAGTTATATATGTTCATCCCAGCAACTAGGGGCTAGCTTCACCACAATTAATTGTGCATGTTTTTGGGCATTTGTACGACATTATGGTGTTTGTGGGTTAGTATGTTACATGACTTTGATCTGCTTTCAGTTTACATTGTCACAAACAACCAGGTAGCTGCCTTACCTTCCATCACTGCACAATCCTGTGGCTTAGCACAATGTAATAATAACATCTCAATAACAATGTCCAATCTTATTTAGCAGCCAGACGCACATACCCAATCAGACGTGCCATAATATTATGATCTTACGTACATTCCCTCAACAACTGACTGTCTACTCACAGACTATGAGCTCATAACGTCCCCTCTCACCTCCCCTCCCCTAGGCCTTCTGTGAGTAGACAGCCACTTGTGTAACTCATTCAAAGGCTGTGTGTGTGTTGATGCTGATACAATCCTTTCGGATTTAGGAGTGTTATTTAAGAAAAGCAGTCTGTTGAAGAAGGTTCTTCGTCTTGGATGTTCTGACTCTGAGGGTCGTCATCAGCAAATTGAAGTGCCACAGATGCATGAAGCCCATCTGTACGTACATAGGGTTTGGACCTCCAGACATAGTACTTCCAGTCACATGACATCTGCTCCTTGGGCAAACAATGGAGTCCATGATAGATTCAGAATGGGACCAGCATCAAGGTTCATCGTTCATCTTGTTTATTAGATCTCAAAGGTTTCAAGAACCCTTCTCCTTCCCCAGTTATCCTCAGCGCAAATTAATATTTCCAGTGACAGTGCCTTTGCCAGACAACAGGAGAACCCACAGCAAGGAGAATCTTCTGCAAAGGCTCTCCATCACCGCCTAAAGGGGGAGCACACCAGCAGTGCTGCGGACCATATGGACAGATCCTAGCCAAGGGGATCCCCTCTAGGACTGACGTGCGGATTATTTTGGGTCTCATGCAAAAATGTCTGAAGGCGCCAGATTGTGTAATGTGTGTACTAGCTGTTTGATGTGTTTGTGTGTATTCCATCTCTCCATCACCGTCTAAAGGGAATTAATATTTTCGCATGTTTCTCTGTGAGTCACGTGCAATCTTAACACTCAGAAAAAGAAATATTTTCTTAATTATGCAGAAGCCCATTCACTTGTATTCATAGCATTAATAAGACAGTTGCATTAATTTCCCCAATTACAGTATTAATTAATGGCAATACTGGACAGTAAGCAAGCAGCAATACCAATAGTCACACTGCGTCATTTTGCCATTCTCTATTTTGGCCAACCTTTCTGAAAATCAACTGTACACACTGAAAATTGCACTTCAGTCTCCATTGATGGGTGGAACATCCAATAGCTTATAATAACATAGCCGTAATAGTATACATGTTTAGTATATACATAATTATATATATTCACTGTAAATGGATTAAGACCAATAACACAGCAGCACAGTCTGGTGACGCTAGCTGCCACATCCTGAGACAGAGCTGCAGTTAGTAATACATTCTGTGCAGCACCTTGTGAATGATGACCTTCTCTAGCGAGTCAAAGTTACTCGTGTTGAGAGCTTCTATCTCAGCCTAAACCTTCTTCTGGTGCATGAGGTCGAGTTCTCTCTGGTAGAAAGGGTGGAGCTGCATGTGACAAGAGAGTGGAAGGAGAACACAGGGTCTCAGAGATTGTCGTTTTAAGGCACAAAGGAGCTCAGCTCCAATGTTTATAATCAACCAATAGTAGAACAAGCTATGTAAAACGCTTTCAGTGGCTGTTGTCATGGTGATGCTTTGATAGATTATGGCAAGGCCTTACCAGAACTCGATACGGTTAAGTTTGCTTGCATTTGTCAAAGGCTAGTGTCCGGCATTTGTATGCAAGCTATTTACGATGAGTTAGCTCTTAAACATGTTGTGCCACAACGCAGTGCATTGACCTATTCACTTACAACTCTGGTATACATTCACACACTTATCACTAATACTACAACAATCAGCATTAATTTCTGAATCATACTAATGAGATGCAAATTAAAGCACACATGAAAATATGAAAACTGTGATGCTTCAGTGTGCACACAGGTCTACTAAGACGCTATATACTGTACAATTGCCATTACATACATGGCTCCTTTGCATTAGTACTGCATGTACTACGTCGCTGAACTCAGAGCTGCTTGGGCAGAAATGCTCTGTAGGCCTGAAGAAGAAGTGGTAGTCCGAGTGACCCCATGCAAGACCCTCCTCCTTATACAGGAACAGGTGATGATCTGCCAAAAGGCTACACGGACCGGTTGGAAGACAATCAAAGTGAAGATGGGAGTGAGAAGTCCCGGGAGTGTTAGAAGGAAGTAATTGGAGTGCAGCTGAAATCCAACCTGCACCTCTACGCATGTGGGTTATGGCACTATGTAAACAATGGAATTCACACCTTTATGTTATGATTTGCCTTATGTAAACAGAAACTGCCATAACCTACAAGCGTACACTGACATTGTCCTGCAGTGCAAAAGGGACTAGGCCAATGATGTTAACCAGCACAGTGGTGAACATCATCACAAGAAACCACCCAGCAAACCTAGCTGTGGCCTTCTTAGCTCGTGTATCATCTGTAATGGTGTTCTTTCTGATGTAAATAAATGTAGCGATGGTGAAGGAGGCCATTATAAAGTGTGTGGGGGTGTTAAAGAGGATGGCTGACATTGGTAGGTGCACATAAGATGTGAGCTGTGTGGGACGAGGGAGGCAGACCATGCCATCCAAGAGAGCAGAAGAGTCATACGTATACGCTGGAGTAAAATATGGAACAGCAAACAGAGCTACCACCAACCAGATGACAACAAGACCTGCAATCAGACAATTTGTCTTTATCTTCCGGTGTCCATGTCTAATGATCAGGAAAAAGACAACAGAAAAAGTAAGCCAGAAATGGTTCCTGGTTAGTATACCAGTGTATGCAAGCAGTTGACCAATCCGGCAAAGTTGAACAACTGTTTCTTTGTCTGCACCAGCCAGAAGCATAACTGAAATAGAGCTGAGAACAACAATGGCAGCACTGGTCACGAGTCCAGTGGAGTATAGGTTGAGAAGTACACTTCGCTGGGCAACCATTTTCTTAAACTGAGGGCTAATTGACATTGCTGCAATGACAAGTGAGTTGAGGGTGATCTGAAGAGGGCACAACACCAACAGAGAGAGGAGGTTTAAGGCCAAGTAGCCATTTGTTCCCAGAACAGTTACAAATCGCATTCCATTCGTACTGTTTGAGAAATTCAACCAGACGTCACTCATAGTTGCAGCTTCACACAGAGACTACAGTGAAAAGAACAAGCAGCTCTGCCCTCAAGAGTCACCTACTGTGTATACGGCACATGGTACTACACATGACAAAGCAATTTTCACTATGCTATCAGTATACAAATACAATCTCCACCTTTTCACTGCAATTTCATATACCTTATTCAGTACCTCAGTCAACGTATTATTCCATAGGCAGCTAGCCCTAACTGATATATCCACACCATCTGAAAATAGTGTCAGATACACTATTACACAAGAGGATGTGCACACTAAGTATGCAGTAGTGCAAGCACTAACCTTCTCAGACGCATCCATTAACAACTTAGACCAGTAAACACCTTGTTGTCACTCGGTGCCCAGGTTTGCAGTGCCTCTGGTGCTACTTTGCATGTGCCCACATCATCAAATAGGTCAGAGTGGTTCACATACTCCAAGCCACTCCACATCCACAGCTGTAAGATATACAGTACATGCAAATAGATTGCAACACCATGTACAGTATACATACATAGACAACCCTGTTGTATAACATGGTTGACAAGAACATCATCAATCATCAATCCGCTCATGACACACTTTCAAACATTACAACTAGGCACTATGTTAACACAGCTTGTAAGATTAGTCGCACCCATCAACACATTGCCTTCAACCAGAGATGCCGTCGATACCAGTTGTTACCACGCAGTTTGGAAGTGAAACCTCTGGTGCCCACCTCACAAGGACGCTGCATTGCAAGAAGAGCAGGTTTCCAGTTCCTGTCAGCACGGGTACAGCACTGCTACAGCAAGTTGAAGAACTTGGAGACGGATCTCTTCTTCCAGAAGCGCCAATTGGACCATGCCCTTGGTGCACAGAAGCTTGCAGTCCTGGAAAAGCATGTCAGCGACACCCAGACAAAGGTCTCGACTCAGACAAAGGAACGGCAGAAGAAGAAGTTTGACAACCTTCCGGCTAGACAAACCCCCATGCAGCAAAGCCCAGGCAACCGGCGTGTGGTGAACCTGTCATCCAGACAGCTTGATGACTCACAAATGTCAGCCTTGTCCAAAGGTCTGAATTTTGCACCTGCACCAGGACGTGTTCCCACAGCTCACTTTGTCTCCAGTGTAGAAGCAGCAATTGGTCGAACCGGAGTCAGTGAGAAAGTCGCAGCAAAGGCCCACATGTGTGTCATTGGCGCAGTCAGTCATGCGAAGATGCCACCCAGAAACATTCCATCAAAGGAAATGAAGGCCCTGAAGGATCTTGCTAACGATGAGGCTATCCTCATATTACCAGCAGACAAGGGCAAGGCCACAATGGTGATGGACAGAGCAGATTATGACGGAAAGATTCTGAAGATGTTGAGTGATGAAAGCACGTACCAACCAGTGGAGAAGGACCCGACAGCATCACTGGAGAGAAAGATGAATGCCCAACTGATGAATCTTAAGCGATCTGGTCGCCTCCCCAGAGATGTGTACGCACAATTGAGGAGCTCAGCTGGCAGGACTCCCCTGATGTATGGCCTACCTAAGGTGCACAAGCAGGACGTCTCACTCCGCCCCATTGTGTCCTTCGTGTCCTCTCCGACATACCAGCTGTCCAAGTTCCTGGCCAGCATATTAGCTCCGCTTGTCGGACGGACTAGCTCCTATGTGAGGAACTCGAAGTCCTTTGTTGATTTCATCACGACACAGACCCTGGTAGAGGATGAGATCCTACTATCCTTTGATGTGGTATCCCTCTTCACCTGTGTCCAAACGGGGCTGGCTGTCCAGGTAGCCCGCCACCGACTGGAGAATGATCCCTCCCTCCAGGACAGGACTGACCTCAACATTGATGACATCGTGGATCTCCTGACCATGTGCCTTGACACAACCTACCTGTCTTTCAGAGGGAAGGTGTACCGGCAAGTACATGGTACCGCAATGGGGTCGCCGGGTGTCTGTGGTTGTGGCCAACCTGGTAATGGAGGATGTTGAAGAGAGAGCCCTGACCACATTTCCCTCCCCTCCCTGCTTCTGGAAGCGTTACGTAGACGATACGTGCACAGCTTTCCCCAGGGACATGGTCGAGCCCTTCCATAAGCACCTGAACTGCATCGAGCCATGCATACAATTCACAGTGGAGGAGGAGTCTGATAATAGGAGGCTACCTTTGCTGGATGTACTGCTTTGCAGGGATTGTGATGGCACTGTCACTACATCGGTGTATCGGAAGGCCACACACACCAACCAATACCTCTCCTTCACATCCCACCACCCGACGGCACACAAGGTAGCTGTGGTAAGTACCCTCATGACCAGAGTCAACACTCTTTCATCCTCAGGCGTGGAGAGAGTGCAGGAAGAGAAACAGATTGTAGAAGCACTGCAAAAGAATGGCTACCCCCTCAGCTTCGTCCACAAACACTCGCACCCAAGGAGACCAAGACGGGAAATGGATGACCAGAGGCCCGGAACAACCCTGACCCTCCCTTATATTGCTGGTCTTTCGGAGGCAGTAAGACGAATTCTTGCACCGCTAGAAATCAAGGTGGTTTTCTGCCCACAAAGCACTCTTCGCAGCTTACTTGTGCACCCCAAGAATCCAGTACCAATGGACAAACGGAAGGGGGTTGTGTACAGCGTGCCTTGTGACACACCTTGTGCCATTGGGCAAACTGGCCGGAGCCTCAAACACCGGCTGGCAGAACACAGACGTGCCCTGAAGAATGGAGATGTGGCAGCATCGGCCCTCGCAGAACACACCCTCGCAACAGGTCATCTGGTGGATCTCACCAAGTCAGAAGTAATTGACTGTCACCCATATGCCACCACGCGCTGCCTATTGGAGAGTTGGCATATACAACGGAACCCGGATGCACTGAATAGGGAGAAGGGAACCTTGCCTGAGGTGTACACTGCCTACTTAGAGTAGATTACTATTGGATCTCTGCTACTGCCTAACATAATTCATTGACTGTAAAATTATTACTTTAACGTTATTCATGGTCACATCACCAACTGTCACCACATTTCATCACCTGTCACTAACATTTATATATAAACTATAGGAGTGCTGTATTTTGTCATTCACTGATGAAGGTGGCTGAAAGCTGCCGAAACGTCTGGATAACTTGTGAAATTTTGGCTAGTGCGAACAAACTTGGATGATCTCACTTCAGTTGTGACATGAAACTAAAACACAAGAGAACACTAACAGAAGTGAGGTCAAGCTGAAGGTTAGCCTTGAGTCACTGGACGTTCGCAAAATCAATTTACATGTAGACGCACAGTGCATACAGCTACATGCATTTTCGGTATATTAAAGTTGAATTAAAATTCCACCCCATAACAATGCAACCATCCAACGCATAGCTATACAGACAGTCACCTGTGTGTACATACAGCTTAGACAAAAGGCAGGAATTATCTCAAACCTAAGATAACATCCCATCATACAAGAAACTATCTCAGACCTAAGGTATCATACACATACATACATTCACATGAACACATGGCAGAATAGGTGCCATATAATACCATAAGCATGACTCTCTGTCCCCATCCTTGCTGATCCATACTTGTATGTCATGAGTATACGCACACCATGAGGCTGTAAGGTGGTATAGACAGCATTCACAATTAAGCATGTCTTTATGCTCTTATACATGACAGTGAAGGTTGAAGGACAGAGACGTTGGAAAGTCAGGCTCACATTATACTCAAATAGCCCGAGGGCCGGTATCCTAAGAGTAGCTGACAGCTTCTTTAATACTGCTCTCACACTCAGCGGTGGGTAGCCAAATCCTATACATGTGCACACAGCAGGTGAAGTACAAGTACAAGTGGAGAGAATAGCTGAGTTAACGGTGCAATTTGCAATTGCCGCTGCTTTCTAGTACGTAAGTGAGACCACAGCACACCTGTCAGTAGTACGCAGAGAAGGGTATTCCATATGCACTGCTCACAGAGATAAGTAAAAAACAGCATCTGAATGTGAGAAGACCTGGAATGCATTATTTTATTCAATACATCCATACATGCACACATTTAAGAAATAACTGTTTAGTTTGACCTACAACTTGCAAGTGCATGTGCATACAGTATACCGCGCCACACAGAGAGCAACACAGCCACCCCTTGCATGCACTAATGTGTGATTCTCACCTTCCACAAAACTAGGTCAGCAATGTATCCCGACCCACTTGCACACACACTAGGAGATGATCTTGCACATTGTGTGAGCACCACCACATCTGCACCAGAGACCACACAGTAGGAACAACACTATACTCCTTACAATACTGGCAGCAATGCATGAAAGGAAGAGTGGGGCAGAGAAGGGAAAGGAAGGGCGCCGTGTATACCTTGAAGTGTGCTGTTGAATTCACTCTGGGATTTGAAATGCTGGACTAGACAGTAGTATGCCTCACGTTGGGTAGCCATTTTCCCTTCACTCAACAGCCGATATACCAAGTTAAAAGCTACAAGCATTTTCGGTATATAAGAGTAGAATCAAAATCCCACCCCATAACAACACAACCATCCAACGCATAGCTATACAGTCACCTGTGTGTACATGCAGCTTAGACAAGAGGCAGGAATTATCTCAAACCTAAGAGTGTACTCCTGTCATGTATAAGAGCATAAGGGGCCATTAGTGTTTGTGAATGCCAAACTAAGAAGGAGGACAATACTGTCAGTCATCCAACAAGTGCACATTCTCTTCAAAACACATGGCCTCCACAGACCAGCCAGATTTGACCTGTCCGATACCCACATTGATGTGATTGTCAATTAGAGCCACCTGTAATGAACTAAAGGATGCTGTGTTTCTGAATTGCATTATGTGTGTTATTCCAATATACTTGTGTGTATGTCATACATCTCCACGTAAACCACTTTTGTTTATTATAATGACAACTTACATAATTTTGGATCTCATAAAATATTGCTTCCACCAAAAGTTTGCAGTCTTGATTGGTCGGCCATTACAAAATCTGAACAAATGTTGAGTATGTAAGTTTTCTCAGTTATAACCTGGATGCACCTGGGACAAAGAGCTTTTTCCTCAGTGTCTTCAGTGTGTGTATGTGTGTGCATGAGTGCATTTCTGTGTATCTACATATGTGAAACATGATATGATCGTTGTGATGGTATAACTGATATACTGCACTAGCTTTAAGGCTGTGGCATGCATGCTCTGTCAGTTGTGTTGGCTCAACGGACCATGCAGTGGTCACTCCCCTGTCTGTGACGAGGAAGTGGTTGAGATGTACAGAGGGACACACATTCCCCTCCACAGGATGAACTCTTTCTACGGGCACCCTCAGGAAGTAAGGCAACACTGCACCCACCAGAGACAGCCTTCTCCTCTCATCCACCTCATTGTATCTCTATTTCTCTCTCACTGTGCTGCTGCCTTAATGATAACTAGAGGTAATCCTCCTCGTGCTCACTGATGTCATTAAGGTAACTTAAAGGCTCCTAGTGTGGAGTAGTGTGTTTTTATGTCTGTATGTGTGTCTGTGTATCTATTTGTGTGTGTATACTAATGTGTACATATGTGCATGTGTGTGTGTGAGTGTTCTTGAACAATCACGGGGCAAAGAAGGGTAAATTGATGAAGCATGTCGACCTCGAAGGTCTTCGTTAGTCACTGAACAGTGTGACCAAATTATGACCCTTGAGGACGAACTAACAACGTGACTGAACTTCAATAATAGCAGCAACCAACAATACAACAGCTGCAAGGACTAATATAGGACTGTTACACAGCTGCAACACCACTAATGGTTCACTAGTACACAAGTCAGAGTTACACAGACTTACACATAGCTACACACACAATGTCAAGTAAACAGATGACACCAGTTCTGAATCATCACAGTCACTAATTCACCTTCATTGCTGCATGATTCCCAAATACAATCGCATTCCTGTTTGACCGCCCTAGCATGATCCTCTAACACATCATGTGCACATGTGTTTGTGTGTGCATCTGTGTTTTGTCTATGCTCACTCAGTATAAGCTTTATGATTGCATAATGCAGCATCTCATAGCACATACAGAACTAATTAACTTTTTCCATCTTGAGTCAGTAGCTAATGACTGTAAGGTGAGCTAGTGACCTGATGGATGTAAGTCTTACAATATTTTTCATGTGCACCTATCACACAATTCCATGAGCTGCATACTTCCCAAACATACAAGGTCTCTCTCTCTCTCTCTCTCTCTCTCTCTCTCTCTCTCTCTCTCTCTCTCTCTCTCTCTCTCTCTCTCTCTCTCTCTCTCTCTCTCTCTCTCTCTCTCTCTCTCTCTCTCTCTCTCTCTCTCTCTCTCTCTCTCTCTCTCTCTCTCTCTCTCTCTCTCTCTCTCTCTCTCTCTCTTTTTTTTTCAAATGTCACCAATCATTATTGAGCAAAAAACCAGCACCAAAGACTGGTGAAGAAAACATGCATACATTTCAAAGGAACAAAAATATGAAGAGTGGTGACATGCAGGCGTACATAGCACTGCCTAAATGTTCTGAAGACGAGCATGCACAGTATAGCTATGACGTCTGAAGTAAAAAAAAAACAAAAAACAAAAAAAATAATGCACATGCGACAGAATATAGGTAAATCATTGAGTTCAAGTTGGCCATGCACATGTATGTACGTATGCAGGCACGAACATACATGGGAGAAAGTTTGGTGGTTGGTGCTAAAGCCAGTTCCGCTTGCACCAGATGTCATATGATGTGGCAATTACATGCCGGGTGATGTCAACCTCGAAAGCCCTCCTGTCTTTGGCCTTGGGGCGGAGCAGCTGATAGAGCTCCTGGAGACCTTCCATGCCCAGGTACCCTCGAGACCCGACCTCCAGGGTGATGACAGTGGTGTGGTGGGTCCTGGAGCAGGCCACCCGGAGGTCCTCATACCGCAGTGCCTTCCTGGCTGCGGCTGCAGCCATGTTGGTCTCGAAGGGTACCGTGAGCTCCATCAGGTACACGGCCTTACTGCTCCAGAGGACAATGTCCGGCCGCTGGTCGGTTGCAGCAATGTCCTGGGGGAAGCTGTAGGTCCCCGGGAGGTCAGCAGTGATCTGGAACTCAGGTAGCATGTGGTTCTTGGCAAACTTGAAGATGACACTGAGAACGTCATCGTGCCTGGTGTTGTAGCGCCTCAGCTCAAGGGCCTTCTGACAGGAGTTGAGGATGTGGGCCAGAGACTGGTACTCTCCACAGAGTTGACACTTGGGAGAGGACAGCTTCTTCCACTTGTACAGGTTGGCGTTGTGTGGAAGGCTGTCCGTCACCGCGTTGAGGGTGAACTTGAAGTGCCACTCTGGGAGGCTGTGGATGGCTGTGGACCAGTTCTGGGCCGCCCTCCCCTTAAACTCCCGCACAGTCAGCCCCTGGACTTGCAGACTGGTGGTGTGGGCTAATCTGGAGCTGGTGTCTTCAGCCTGGATCTTGGCCTTGACCCGGTCGACGACTCTCTTCTTAGTGGCTCCAGGATCCTCGCTCATGACCTCCACCACCTCCTGGTGTGGTCGAAACACACTGCGCTTGCGGCTTGCCTCCTGGAGTGTGTCCTGGGTTGCTATGGCACGCACTACAGAGTCCCTTGAGCACATGAAGGATCCAGCTTTGGCGGCATGGATCTTCTTGTACGTGGTGACAATGTGGGACAGCTCCAGCCCCCCGTTGGACTTGGGGAGAAACAAGCGGTTGGGGTCAGCTGACCTGGCTAGACCACTCCACCTCTTGAGGAACCTGGTGGCGATTGGCTGCAGGGTGTTCTGCAGCCAGGAGATGGGGAGGTCGGAGATGGAGAGGTCCCAGGTCAACCTTGGGATGATGGCCATCTTGTACAGGAGTAGCTTCTGCTGTCTTGAGAGCAGTGTAGCATCCACCTTCTGTAGGAGGGTTGTCAGTTTCTCACAGAGGTCCTTCCTTGGTGTGTTCGTTCCAGAGATGTTCACTGGAGCACCAAGGAAGTGAAACGTGGTGTCTCCAATGAAGGGGATCTGCTGTCCATCCAGCGTCAGCTTGGGGTCGTAGGGCTTGGCAGTGGAGGCCTGGATGGCCAGGCACACACACTTAGGCACGTTGGCCTTCATTCCTGACCAGCTCAGCCAGGCCTCGATGACAGTGAGGAGCGTCTGACAGGAAGACGGCCCGTCAGCCAGCAATGAGGTGTCATCCGCATACTGCAACAAGTTGGTGCGACTCCGGGATGCATCCGACCTGTACCCCAGTGCTGAGTGCTCCTTGGTGATGGTGTCCACCATGGTGTTCATCACTGTGTTGAATACCAGCACTGACAGTGGGTCGCCCTGAAAGACACCGAGCTGGAGGTGGATGGGAGCTGATTGCCAAGTCTTGGTGGTGATGACTCCTACAAGGTCTCTGTACAGGCTGGTGATCATGTCCACCATCTCTGGTGGAGCATGGTAGTGTTCGAAGGAGTACCTGATCAAGCTGTGGTGTACACTGCCGAACGCGTTTGCCAAATCCAGCCAGCACACACACACAGGGATCTGTGCTTCCTTTTCGCCTCCTTCAACATTGAAAGAAGCTTTAGGTGGTGCTCTGTGCATCCTGGTACCCCATCGATAAAGGCCTTCTGCACGGAGGTGTTTAGGTAGCTGTTGGATCTCATGTAAGCCATCCAGCGGTCCTTAAGTAGGCTGGTGAACACTTTGCCAATGCAGCTGGTCAAGGCGATGGGGCTAAAGTTCTTGGGATTACTGGGGTCCTCTTCAGCCTTCTTCTTCCCCAGTAACCGAAGGACTCCGACTTTCCACGCTAATGGGACTTCCTTCACAGACCAGCAAGTGTTGAAGATGTGCAGCAGTGCAGAAAGTAGTGATGGACACTTCTTCAGGACTAGATATGGAATCTGGTCTGTGGGGCTGGGGCATGAGGAGGCGTTCAATCTGGCAATGATCTGCAACACTTCCTCTTCGCTGAATGCACTGATATCCAGCTGGACTGATGGAGAGGGTGACTCGGGCATCCACGATGGACGGGTGAAAGTGGCTGGAGTGGTGGAGTAGACCTGGTCGAAGTAAGCCTCTGCCTCAGAAGCAGTGAATGTTGGCTCGATCGATGTGTAGTTGTCATCATTCAGGATCTTCTTGGCAAACTTGTGCAGGTCCTTACGACATTCCTTCCTTTGTTGCTTCTGACTCTCCACTCTCTCCTGCTTTTTCACAGTCCTGTTTAAGCGACTGTGTGCCCGCACAAGGCTATGAAATTCGCAGGCAAGATGTCTCACTGCCTCGGGGTCGGTGCCAGTCTTCCTAAGTTGCCTCAACCTCTTCTTAGCTGCCTTCTTCTCAGTGAGCACCTCTGTCATGTCATTCCGTAGCTTCTGCGCCTTGTTGGGGTGTTGCCGGTGTTGATTGGTCTTCTCTGTGCCATACTTGGTTGTGAAGTATGAGTAGATGCCAAGACTCAGCACATGGTTCATGACGTTGACATCTAACTCATGCAACACCCTGGGAACAACAGCTTGTCTCATGTGCTCATCAGCCTCACACCATCCCTCGGCAGTTGTCGGGAGCTTCATTCGTGGCACAGTGGTCACAGGTGGTGGTGGTAGAGGAGGTTGAGACTGATGGGCTGGTTGGGGAGGCTGAGGCTGATTGGCTGGTTGGGGAGGCTGTGGTAGCGATGGTGGGCAGGCAGCAGGTGTAGGTGGTGACCGAGAGGCAGAGACAGGTGGCCGCAGGTCATGGCACAGCTGAAAGTGTGGTGTGGTGGTGGAGCAGGTGTGTTGTGGGGGTGGTGATGAGTGTGTATTGCAGGACTGAGGAGATGTAAATGTGTTAAGTGGTGGTGAATGTGGAGCATGCATAATGTGTGATTCTGATGGGTTGGTGGTGTGTGTGTGGACATGAGATGGGTGCAAGTCCCATGCATGGCTGTTTTGTACAAAACTCATTTGGCATGGTGTATGCTTATGTGGGTGTGAGGGTACAAAACGTGGTGACGCATCTGAGTGGTGGGGTACAAAACTAGATGACACATCAGACTGGTGGGGTACAAAACTAGATGGCACATCAGAATGGTGGGGTACAAAACTAGATGGCACATCAGAATGGTGATGAAAGTGGGTGGGTGGTACAACACTTGGTTCATGAGAGTGGGTGGTTGGTACAACAACACTTGATTCGTGAGAATGGGTGGGTGGTACAACAACACTTGATGCATGGGAGTGGGTGGGTGGTACAGAAACACTTGATTTGTGAGAGTGGGTGGGTGATACAACAACACTTGATTCATGAGAGTGGGTGGGTGGTACAACAACACTTGATTTGTGAGAGTGGGTGGGTGGTACAGAAACACTTGATTCGTGAGAGTGGGTGGATGATACAACAGCACTTGATTCGTGAGAGTGGGTGGGTGGTACAACAACACTGGTGACTGGTGATCGGTTGGGTGGTACAGTAAGTGATGTATGTGATGGGACTGACTGGACACAGTCTTTGCAGGAAGCACTGTTCTTCAGATGTGTGTCTAATCTTAAGAAGAACTTGCCACATTTAGGGCAGGCAGTTTTCTTTGTCTTGTGCCTGCTACTGATAGTTTTCTCTGTCAGGAGATGCTGGAAAGCTTGTCCCTTCCTTTCTGGACAGCTCTTATAGTGGGCTCCAACCTTCTTGAAAGTTCTTTGGCAGAAACAACACTCCTTCTGGTCCATGCTCAGGTGTGAATTAGTTGAAATCGACAGAACTCAAAAAGTAGCAAGGGTATCTCCACCAAACTTCACAAAACTAGTGACAGTGCTAGGATGAACAAGTTGGCCTAGAAACTGAACCAAGAACTTGGCCTAGACAGTGAATTTAGGCAGAGCCCTTCAACAGTACTTTTGTGCCTGGTCACTGGTAATCATCACCTCTCTCCCACTGGGGGTGGAAGATGGCCTGCATTTCTTCAGTACTCCTTCGAGTTCCTCGATGGATATGCAGTCAGTGGGGAGAGGTGTTGATGGAGGTTGGGATGGCTTCATCCAAGGTGGTTGCTCAAAGGTAGCCTTCTGGGGTTCATAGGTCTTTCTGAAGAAGCTTTCGGCAGTCTTTTCGTCAAAATCAGGTTCTGTGTGTGAGCTGCTATCCTCATTAAAGAGGGTGTTGGTAAAACTCCAGAAGTTCCTGTGGCAGTGTCGTCTTTGCTGGTGCATTGTCCTTGTCCATTCCTTGCGCTTCTGTTCCTTAACCAGTCTGCAGTGTTGCCTCACTAGTTTGTGGAACTTCACAGCTAGGAGTCGTACCTCCTCTGGATCATCACTCTTCCTCCTTAGTGCTCTTAGCTCTCTCTTGACTGCATTCTTCTCTTTTCGAACAGCTGTAAGGGCTCTGTGGTGGCTTTCTCCGCTCTGTCCATTCCGCCTATGACTCTGCTTCTTGCAAGGAGGATGGTTGGCCATGAGGTAGTCCTGGATGCCTCTGCACAGTAGTGAGTTCATAATGTCGATGTTGTCAGCTTGCAGAACTTGGGGGACTACCTGCACTCTCAGGTGCTCGTCCATCTGTGCCCACTCAGTGGCTGATTTTGGTGCAGAGAACTGGGGGAGCAGATTGATCTTTGGTAAAGGAGTGATGGGAGGATTTATTTCTCTCTCTCTCTCTCTCTCTCTCTCTCTCTCTCTCTCTCTCTCTCTCTCTCTCTCTTCTCTCTCTCTATCTCTCTCTCTGTGTGTGTGTGTGTTGATGACTGAACATGTGGCCCAGCAGTAAATGCTCACGTGAATGTGTATGTATGTGCTGTATTGTACCATCTCATTGTGGTAGCCATATGCATGGATACACCCCTTGAATTATAACAGGTATTTCATACAACAAAATGTGTATGTGTGTAGCTATACCCAAACTGTGATGTGTACATATTATACATTCACTGTATACATACCCTATATAGCATATACACGGTAGCATTGGTATGTAGTTTGGTATAGTGCATTTTGTGTAGTATTGTTCATTGCTACCACCGCCCCTGTACTGTATATTCACTACGTATGCGTGTATACAGTTCACAATTTGCCTATGTTCCCATGCAACTTGCACTTGGGCACGTAATCAAGTTAATGCCATGCACAGGTGTCATTGTTGGGTGCATGCAGTTGCCTAGCAGCACTCGCACAGCAGGACAACAGAAACCAGCAAATTACTTTTTGAACCTTTGGGACTAACAGCAAGGTTATTCATAGTTTGCACAGAGATACAATTATTCATGATGAACGTGACTTCTGTGTGCAATATATGAATTATGCTTGAACTCCCAGTGGACTGAGACCACCTTGAAGCTGAATTCGGGAAGCCTCTATTGCTGCATGCCTGACACTCTCAGATCAATTCTTGTGTATATTTCTGCTCTGTATAATATACAGCACATGTTAGCTATACCATGCATGTTGAAGCCATATTGCTGTGTGGCTGTCTAGTTGTCAGGAAAGGTGCTTGTTTGCGATGCTATATATGTGCCAAGACATGATGTATGCCACCTCACAGGTAGCCGAGGCAGCAAGAGAGCCTGGTACTGTGGCCTAGAAAGCAGAGCAAAGGAAACTAAGCAATGATACTGTAGAGGTTCATTACTGCGTGGTCACGATGCAATGGAAGTTTATGAGCTTAAAGTGCAGTATTAACTTCACTAGGGTACAGGACGTTTCAATCCATGGATCTTCATCAGCTGTAATACAAAACTTAGCGGTGTCAACCTCATTTAAGGTTGCGCCATTTGCATTTGAGACATCTGGTGTACGGGGCCAATTGGCCTTGGAGATTATTGGAGAGCTTTTGCCAGATCACAGGAGAACCCACAGGACAGACCTTAGCCAAGGGGATCCTGACGTGCGGATTATTTTGGGCCTCATGCAAAAATGTCTGAAGGCACCAGATTGTGTAATGTGTGTACTAGCTGTTTGATATGTTTGTGTGTATTACATTATCACTCCCCAAGTCCTGGTCAGACATGCATGAAATGTGCGAACAAGACTGTTTGCATTGCATAGCATAACATGCCTCGAGGTAGCTATAAAAACTGCCTTAATTCTGATCACTCTTCCCTTCTACACTTCATGCATGTAGCTACAGCTACCTTCGTGGACCATGTAAAATTTCAGACTATAACGGACCGACCGGACCAGACCTATACATTAGATAGGAGCCTGTGCGGTCCATCAAAAAGCTGCTACTCGCACTTTCGCCCTATGTATTGACTTGTTTTGCTCTCCATTGGTTTTCTTTGTGCTTGGTCAGACTCTCCAGTAAACCAGAGCGTTGTTCAGCTTGCGACAGGATGTTTGTATATAAAATAGTGAATGTCAGTTGGAGGTGATGAGAGCAAAATGGCCGACAAATCGTAGTCCCGAGAAGACTGTACCATTCTTCAATCGTCATTATTGATCATGTCGTGCTGTAGATGCAATCGGAATGGGACGTGTTCGAGATGTATCTGTAGACGATCAGGAAAGATCTGTGACAATTGCTTACCTGGAGGTTAGGAAGATGCCAGAATCAAAAATAGCCTTCCTCCAAAGATGACTCTGATGAAGAGTCTACGGAAGAGCCCATGGAAGAGCCTGCCCCAGAATGTGATTTTCAGTGGGGACCACTCGATGAACCTGACGTCTACAGAATCATATCCGAAGCCTACAATGAGATTTTCCATGCACTGGCGCCCAAACTTTTTCAAGTTCCCTCGGCAACTGCTTCCCATCAGCAAGAGTCCTGGCATACGCCCGATAGGTGTGGGGGAAGTCCCCAGAAGTATCATCGCCAAAGCTGTAATAAGACTCCTTAGGGATGATATCAGGGAGGCGATTGGTCCTCTCCAAGTTTGCGTCAGTCTTGATTCTGGTTGTGAAGCTGCTGTTCATGCAATCAGAGACCTGTTTGAAAGCCCTGACGCAGAAGGAGTTCTCCTGGTGGATACGGGGATCACAATAACCTCATCTGGAAAGAGCCATCTTGGTGCACCACTTGGAGGGGAAGACTTTGTCCATGGATTCATCTCTGCAAAAGTGTGTGAATGGGTACCTGAAGTTGAAGTTTTGTCTGAGATAGCGATGTCATACCCTCATGAAGCACTAATTGCCTTCATCCATGGGGTTCCGCTG
This sequence comes from Ianthella basta, assembly GCA_964019415.1. NCBI lineage: Eukaryota > Metazoa > Porifera > Demospongiae > Verongiida > Ianthellidae > Ianthella > Ianthella basta. The sequence goes on along the minus strand of OZ025889.1, from coordinate 3,561,584 downwards.
CAAATGGAACTACTTGATGAGGACAGTACAGGACATCAGTACTCTCCTAACACCTCTGGGAGATGCCTTGTATCGTCGTCCCATCCCAGCCATTACAGGCAGACCACCATACTCTGCACAAGTAAGAGATCTCTTTGCTCTACCTGCGAAAGTTGGAGGCCTTGGTATAGCTAAGCCCACCGTAGAATGTGCACCCACTTATGAAGCCTCGAGATCTGTCACTGCCTCATTATCTTAACTAATCAAGAGCCAGGACATCTGGGGAAGTGTCGCAGAGGATGTGATGCACAGGGACAAATCCAGCATTGCTAGAAATAGAAATACCAGACTGGCTGACCAGGTTGATGGCCTCAGAGGATGCCTGGATCTACACCAACAGAGCCTACTTGACCTCTCCCAAGAGAAGGGTGCATCTACTTGACAGTTCTCCCAATAGTGCGGCATGGCTTTGATCTACACAAGAGTGCATTCAGAGATGCGATGTGCCTCAGGTATGGCTGGCAACTCCAATCCATACCCCACACCTGCTCCTGCGGGAATCGATTCACTGTGGATCACGCCATGACGTGTCCCAAGGGTGGTTTTCCGACCATACGCCATAACAAGGTCAGGGATATCACGGCAAATCTCGTAGCTGAGGTATGCCACAGTGTGACTACCGAACCCCATCTTCAACCTGTTGATCGAGAGGTTTTCCATCATCAGTCCACAAATAGAGAAGACAACGCGCGGGTGGGCATATCTGCTAGGGGATTCTGGAGCCCCTCACAGGTGGCATTCTTTGATGTAAGGGTGTTCTACCCTAATGCACCTTCCAATCGCTCCGCATCTATTCCCTCCACATATATACAGACGACATGAAGCTGAGAAGAAAAGACAGTATGGGCAAAGAATTCGTGAAGTTGAAAGAGGAGTGTTTACCCCCCTTGTTTTCTCCTCAACTGGGGGAATGGCAAGGTAATGTACCACCTTCTATCAAAGGCTGGCATCGCTGACTGCTGAGAAGACTTCCCAACCCTACTCTTCTGTAATGGGATGGATGAGATGCCGCCTCTCTTTTGCCCTTCTGCACATGTCCATCCTGTGCATTTGTGGCAGCAGATTGTCAAAGTGCTCGATCCCTGTTGCAGCAGCAGAGGCCCAATTACCACTGCTGTAAGTGGGCAACTGATCCCTGTGACGATGTGTTTCTCTCTCTCTTCCTTTATTCACAGATGAGTCTATACATGCTGTATTTTTCCCCTGTACAGGCAGTGCGCATGTGTTCCTATTGTAGTTCTGTATTAGTAATGTTTGGCAAGCGCCCTCCGGGCGTAAATGTCAGTTAGCCAAACGGTGCTCTAACTTACTGGTTCCGTCTGGAGAGTCGTACCAAGCACAGAGAAAGCCAACCTAGAGCAGAAAAGTCGATACGAAGAGCGAAAGTGTGAGTAGCAGCTTTCTGACGGACTGCACAGGCCCCTATCTAATGTATAGGTCCGTCCGGTCGGTCCGTTATATATAGCTACCCGACCCATTCGTGCACTTAGTGTATGCATGGAAATGGTCGCTGTGTGAAGACGTCGCTCACAAGGCAACAAGAGCACCTGCCAACTGTCCTTGAACTGATGGAAACCATGCACACATCATACTTGCTCGGGCTCGCCCCCACAATGCCTTGCATTCGTCTAGTAAATTATGCATGAGGTGTGTACTATAAATAGGCTGCCTCGATCGGCCCAGCTGCCAATCGCGATCATTCACTGCAACAGCACCTTGAAATGGCGGCAAGGCTTACGGAATATCCACTGAACCCTGATGATCCAGTCAATTTCTTGGGCAATTTGCCAGAAAGCGGTACCACGACCTTGATGATGCCAGACACAGTGCCATCCGATGCTAAGAAGTGGCTCGTGTATACTTATGTGACAGTGTGCGCAGACGCGGGAACCTCTGGCAGGGCCTACTACGAATTTTACGGTACTGAAGGAGACAGTACCTATCATCGCTTCATGAATGTTGGATTCTTCGGGGACTCGGTGATCAATTCCATGAATTTCTGGCTTCCTGCCAACACCTCGCGTACAGTGAATGTGGAGCTCGTGAATGCCGTACTCAAGCAGAAGAACAAGAAGGCTCCCGGTTCGTGTGGATTGAAAACGCACCTTGCTACATGCGAAGGGACGTCGACAGGCGCTTTCGTGATAGCTTATGAGAAGTGAACAGAACGGCTGCAGCTCCCAGAGAAGATTTTAAGAGACTCTTAGATTTCTAGCTACGTAGACTGTAGGTAGGTACTAGTTTAACAGAAGCACGTGCCAGCTAGTCTGTGCACGCTATCCTCTCGTAGCTGTAGTTTTTCTCTGTAATGTGATAATTATATGAAGTTTGGTGAATTAATGCTGCCCTGACCCCTATATGCATGCACCAGCTATAGTAAGCCCTTCTTGGGTGGGCTTACTGGCTACGGCACGTAGTATCCGTTAACCGGGTCGGTGTGGTCCGAAAATTGGCCACAGTATATACGTATTCACCAGATGCCAACAGACTGTCCCGACAGCATTTCGATCCCCCATGCTCGCTGCACGCGTACGTGCGGTTTTATTCAGATCAGTCAATGCATGCCTAACTGCGACGTGCTAAAAAAATGTCAAGGTTATAGCCAGCAAACCTAGCTTGGTTTTCTCGCGATCGTCAACCTTGAACTAGAGGCCTACTGATGATCCAGGGGAGTGGAATGAACCCATTACTGTGTGAGGTAAGAGGAGGGGAGTTCCAATCTGTTGCGCGTTCCAGTCGGGCCTGCTCGTAGGAACCTAGGGTAGTCGGTTTGCAATGCCCGCCCTGAGTCCTGGTCTAGTGTGGACTGAGTGTTATAGCTAACCTAGCTAGTAATGCAGGGTCTTTGCAGATAGAATTTGCATTACACAGACTAACTTGTCACAACAGGCCCTGTGAGAGCCTGTTAACTTTGCAGTGCTTGACCGTACCAGACCTATCACTGTGCCTAACCCAAAGGAGTGTGTGTGTGGGGGGGGGGGTGTGAGTGTGGGTGTAGGGGTGTGGGTGTGTGTGTTTATGACTGAACATGTGGCCCAGCAGTAAAATGCTCACGTGAATGTGTATGTATGTGCTGTATTGTATCATCTCACTGTGGTAGCCATATGCATGGGTACACCACTTGAACTACAACAGTTATTTCATACAACAAAATGTGTATGTGTGTAGCTATACCCTAACTTGTGATGTGTACATATTATACATTCACTGTATACATACCCTATATAGCATATACACGGTAGCATTGGTATGTAGTTTGGTACAGTGCATTTTGTGTAGTAATAGCCTGCGACCATTTAGCATTGCATGTCCACCAAAAAGCACATAACTTACCATCACCTCTTAGTGTTCATTGCTACCACCACCCCTGTACTGTATATTCACTGCGTATGCGTGTATACAGTACACAATTTGCCTATGTTCACATGCAACTTGCACTTGGGCACCTTAATCAAGTTAATGCCATGCACAGGTGTCATTGTTGGGTGCATGCAGTTGCCTAGCAGCACTCACACAGCAGGACAACAGAAACCAGCAAATTACTTTTTGAACCTTTGGGACTAACAGTGAGGTTATTCATAGTTTACATAGAGAACTCCCAGTGGACTGAGACCACCTTGACCCTTAGGAGGTCGAAGGTCACAGCGGCGGGCCCAGTCCACTTAAGACCAAGCCAGTGCACCACCAGTAGGTTGGCTCACTGGTAATAGTTAGGTGTAGGAAATTAGGTATTAGCTATATGTAGGGAGCCCAACTATAGGATAGGGAAAGGGTGTGTGCAACAGACGGACACCCCAACAGGCTTAGGGTGTTCAGCTGGTGCACTAATGGGAGACGTGAGACATTGATATACAGTACAAGTTAGCTATACCATGCATGTTGAAGCCACATTGCTGTGTGGCTGTCTGGTTGACATCAGGGAAGATGCTTGTTTGCGATGCTATATATGTGCCCAGACATTCGAGTAAGGATTTCTGATTGTGCTGATTCTAGATGATGATGTGACAATTCTGTCTGATTCAGGAGCGTTAATAAGCACAATCTGTTGAAAAGAGAGATTCATCTGGTAAACACTGGTGACCAATTTTCTCCCATCTTTCTTCACATGGACGTCAAGAAAGGAGATAGATCCCTCAGTCTCTTCTTCCATGGTGAACTCGATCTCTTCACATTGAATGCTCAGCTGTCTATGTTGATGAGACGGGGAGAACACTGAAAGTCCGTATGGCAGAACACAGGAGGGCGGTGAAGAACATGGATCCCAAAAATGGAATTGCCATGCACGTCCAAAAGACTGCACGCGCCATCGACTGGCAAGAAGCAAGGATCTTTGTGAAGGAAGAAAACTGGGAAGAAGAAGGGTTCTCGAAGCCCTTGAGATCCAGCAAAGAAGACCAATGATGAACCTGGATGCTGGTCTAATTCTGGATCCATCGTGGACACCCTTTCTTCGCCCAAGCAGAAGTCACGTGACTGGAAGTGCTATGGCGGGAAGTCCAAACCCTATATAAAGGGGGCACTATTCGTGGCACTTCAACTTGCTGATGACGACCCTCAGGGTTGAAACGTTCAAGATGAATCACTCTTTTCAACAGATTGTGCTTATTAACGCTCCTGAATCAGACAGAATTGTGCCCAGACATGTATGCCGCCTGACAGGTAGCTGAGGCAGCCAGTGAGCCTGGTGCTTTGGCCTGGAAAGCAGAGCAAAGGAAACTAAGCAATGATACTGTAGAGGTTCATTACTGCGTGGTCACGATGCAATGGAAGTTTATGAGCTTAAAGCTAACTAACTTGTCACAATAGGTCCTGTGGGAGTCTATTAATTTTGCAGTGCTTGACCAGACCTATCACTGTGCCTAACCCAAAGGAGTGTGTGTGTGTGTGTGTGTGTGTGTGTGTGTGTGTGTGTGTGTGTGTGTGTGTGTGTGTGTGCGTGTGTGTGCGTGCGTGTATGTGTGTGTGTGTGTGTGTGTGTGTGTGTGCAATTTATGCAGGGTACCAGTGATTTATCAATGCCCAAGTACTCTACCTTACCTATACATTATGCTTTTAAAATTGGTCCCACATCCCATCATCTTATATGCATATACATTTACAGTCATACAGCTTTCATTGGCATGATGTTAATTCATCTCCTTAAGCTTGTTATAGATGGCACTTGTGGTGTGTCCATGTGGGCGTGCATGCATGTGTATTGTGACGATTTAAAGAGACTCTGTGTCTGCACTAGCTGTCTCATCTAGGCCCTGACATGACTTGATTTTGTTGACTCCTGCATGTTCCCTCACACCTGATCCTTTGTAAATCCATCACAACAAGTAATCCCATGTGTATATAAGGAGCTCATTTCATTGTGTAACCAGTCCCCCCTGTGTTGGTTAATCCCTATTCAACTGAATTGGTACGCGTGCGAAAGCTGCTGTTCGTAACACTGGTGTCAGAAGTGGGATCACTTCCAAGCTTGCCATGGCTACAGGAACACGTAGTTCCAGTCGAGTGGAGGAGCAAATGGCCGCATTGATCCAAAGAATGGATGAGCAGAATCAACAGCTGAAGAGCCTGACGGAGCACCTGTCCTCTCGTGTAGATGGTGCTGAGAAAGGCCAGCAGCAGATGATGTCAGCACTGAGAGAAGTGGAAGCTTCCTTGTTGGAAAAGCAGGAGCAGCTACGCGAGAGCATTCTTCAGGAAGTGGCAACTGGAGACAGAATGTGGGAGGGGGGCTCGCAAGTGGACCAACAGCAGCCACAAGGAGCCAGCAGCTGCCCAACCGTTGTACACAAGCCTGTTCCATTTGATGGGAAAGTGTCTTGGGATTCTTACAAGACACAGTTCGAGATGCTTGCCAAGATGAATCACTGGAAAGAGCCAGAGAAGGCTGCCCACCTGGCGATCAGCCTTAGGGGACCAGCAATGGGGGTTTTGCACAACTTGCCCCCAGAAGAACGCCACAACTACAATGCTCTATTGACGGCATTGGATATACGGTTTGGAACAGCTCATCAGGTGGAGCTGAGTCGCATGCATCTGAAGAACAGAACACGGCGTCGTGATGAGAGTTTGCCTGAGTTAGCTGAAGACGTGGAAAGACTGACACGGTGTTCCTATCCAGATGCAGCTGCTGACATGATTGAGGTTCTGGCAAAAGACCAGTTCATTGATGCCCTGCAAGACGAAGAAATGAGGCTGCGAGTGCGCCAGAGTCGCCCATCTACCCTGCGGCAAGCCTTGGAAACATCGCTGGAACTAGAGTCTTTTGAGTTAGCCAGCAGACACAGACCAAGGATGGCAAGAGAGGCTGTTCTGGGGGATAGTGAATTGGAGGAGAATCACGTGGAACAGAAGGCAATGGACCAGTTGGTGGAGTTGGTGAGACGTGCCATGAGAGACCCACAGCAGGAACAGAAGGCTGAGGAACGTGTCAGACAGCGCCGCCAGAGGACTGTTTGGTGTTGGAGATGTGGCAAGAAGGGCCACATGCAACGGGACTGCCGTCAGCAGCCCCAACCAGGCCAGGCTGTTCCTCCAGGTGGATCCCAGTCGGGAAACGAGCAGTAGTCAAGCTTGCGGGGCAGAGCTTGGCTGGGTCTGACACAGCCCCAAAAGTTGTTTTTAAAACTGGTTCTATTTACAATGCTTGTGATAGTCTCATTGTTGCAGGTTCCATCAATGGCCGAGTTTGTGACATCACCGTTGACACGGGCAGCAATATTTCTATTTTGAGGCCAGATATTTTGGAGGACAGAGATGGGTTCAACATCCAACCAGTGCATAGCAGTCTGCAGACAGTTACTGGGGAAAAGGCACCCATCCATGGCAAAGGAGAGCTAGAGCTCAGGATTGGGGACTTGACCGTCCTCCATCCCATGTGGATAGCAGATATCAAAGATGAATGCATCTTGGGCTTGGATTTCCTTCAGCGTCATCACTGCTTAGTGAACTTGAAGGAGAGTTCTTTGCGCATGGGAGCCCAGGAGTTTCCACTAAGAAAAGCTAGCCTGAAGTCAGAGCGCACTTGTTGCCGAGCCGTATTAACTGACAGAGTGTCCATTCCCCCCTTTTCAGAGGCAATTATCCCTGTGAGGATTGACCCAGCCCAGGGCAGCATGAAGTGGGGATTGTTGGAGACATCAGATGAAGCTGATCACCAAGTAGATGGTGTGTTGGTCGGAAGAACATTGGTGGGTGTGCACAAGGAGGCTATCCACCTAAGAGTAGTAAACCTGTCCCACGAGCCAAAGACAATTCGCCGGGGCACTACTGTGGCCAAGTGTGAACCAATCAACTGTGTATCCATTCCTGAAGCAGCTCCATCATCAACAGATGAGACACCAGGCACTGTGCGGAGAGCCTCATTCAATGAGATCCCACATCACTTGGAGCCATTGCTGCTCCAAAGCACAGAAGGTCTATCTGTGGAAAAGAAGGAAACAGTCTGCCAACTCCTGTGTGAATTTTCTAATCTGTTTTCTACAGGTCCCAGGGGATCTCGGGTGTACCGGCCTTGCCAAGCATCAGATCCAAACAGGAGATGCCAAGCCAATTCGCCAGCCTCCCCGACGACTGCCACTATCTAGGAGGGAAGAAGCTGAAGAGGCTGTGGTAGAGATGGAAGGGCAAGGAGTGATTGAGCAATCAACTAGTGCCTGGTCCTCACCTGTTGTCCTTGTTACCAAAAAAGATGGTACTACACGGTTTTGTGTGGACTATCGAAAGCTAAATGATGTCACCCAGAAGGACTCATATCCCTTGCCTCGCATTGATGACACTATCGATGCCCTGTCTGGGGCACAGTGGTTCTCCACACTAGATCTGAAGAGCGGCTACTGGCAGGTCCCACTGGAGGAAGATGCCAAGGAGAAAACAGCTTTCTCAACAAGTACAGGTTTGTGGCAGTTCACTGTAATGCCATTTGGTCTATGTAATGCCCCTGCAACTTTTGAACGTTTAATGGAGCAAGTGTTGTCCGGCCTCCCAACCAGCATAGCCCTTCTTTATCTAGATGACATCCTGGTCCCTGGAAGAACTTTCAACCAGCAAATTGAAAACTTGCGGACAGTGTTTCAGAGGTTGAAATCCGCAAGACTGAAGTTGAACCCAAAGAAATGCATTCTGTTCCAAAAGGAGGTGAAGTACCTAGGTCATGTTGTGAGTGCCCATGGAGTTGTACCTGATCCAGGAAAGATTGAAGCTATTGTAACGTG